>CAJNDV010033519.1:112218-131319 GCA_905221635.1 Symbiodinium sp. CCMP2456 | reverse complement strand
AGAGTCGGTTCCAATCCCTCTTGTCTATCTGCAGCACACGAAGTCGGCAAACGTCAAAGGCAGCTGTTTTCCATGAGCGCTGCGATTTGGCTCGTGAATCCCTCCCTTGAGCAAAGCGGCAGGTGCAAGAAGAAAGTGAGCAGCTGACAACTGCTCTCGCTGTACAAAGGACCTGGCAGGTTCTTCACACCCCTTAACTGAAGAATATGCTTTAGATCATACTAGGAATCCCTCTATGGTGTAAGGTATATTCCCAAATGAACGGGTATTGGGCTCTCTGGGCTGGAACCTGTTTACCTCGAGCCCTGGCTTGTGCTCCACCACGGCTGCCTGGCTGCATTCGTAAACATCGAGTTACGAACCTTCCATGAACCTCAAACCTATGCTAACCTCATGCCAATTCCAATCCTTCGGTCAAGCCTGACCCCCAAAGCCCTGAAACTCTGCGAAACATGCGCGTTACGCCTCCTTGGACATCCACGTTGCGACTTGAGGCGCTTCAACCGATCGCGGTGAAAAACCTCCTCCACTCGTTGAGTGTGTTTTTTTGAGGGTTCTTTGTGGAGTTTGTTGGGTGTCGGTGCTCGGACGTCTGAGTGCTTCAGAGCCGATGGAATCACCGGCCCAGCATGACCCAGCTGTTTACATTTTCGGGGTGTAGGGGTGTCTGGAGGAACAGGAACATGGCTCGCAAACCTGTTTCGGGGGTTTAGGGCTTGGGGTTTAGGGCTTAGGGTTTAGGCTGAAGCTGCCCGGCTGCGCCAAGTGCAATGCTTCCTACACTTCCTTAAGCTTCACGGCTCACAGGCCTTGTGATCCGCATCGAAAAGCTTCCTGACCTGTTCGGGTGTACAAACCCTAAAGCAGTCCTGCGGGCTTGACGGTCTGAGGGTGTAGGGTTTCAGTCGAACTCGAGACAAGGCCGGCAAATCACAACCAAGCCGACTTCCTGCAAAAAGTAAGACAACCCTCAAAGCGCACAGAATGCCACGGAAAGCCTGCTGAGTGGTTGCTGCAGCCAAATTAAGCTATGACAGGATATTGCAGGACAGCGCTGCATCGTCGAGACTAGGCATGGGTAGCTTCATAACTCCGAGAGCACGGATACCGAGGTCTCCTTCTCAGTGGGTTACAGCACGATGCAATAGATTTTCCTTACGGTTCCTTGATTCTTAGAATCATAGTACCATATTCACCGAAACCGTGTTCTAATGATGAAGGCCCCTATACCTATTGTAGCCGATGTACACTGCAGCCAAGTTCCATCCGAGGCCCGGGCTATTTCAACGCAAGAGATCATTGTAGAAGCCGACCGCGCGCAAGAATGTGTAATAGGGATTTGCTGCGGGAACATCTCTGTCCCTACGTAGGTTCATAGTCTGATTGCGCTTAGCAGCAGGTAGTAGTTGGTTTGATGCGAAATGCTGTGGAACTTGATAAGCGTTTTGGGGCTCTGCAGATCCCTTAACTTCAGTCGCTGCATTCGTCTGTGTGCCTTAGCACGTTTCTCGGGATACGGGATACTGTGTAATTCTGCGGACTGGATGCACTGCTCGAGCCAAGCCGGAGATGTGCGATGCACGAAATGAACTCATAAGAATAAACAGATCAATCTGACTCATGAGCACAAAGCTTGAAGCGCCTCTGCAGCTCCACTGACGGAAAGCTACAAATCGTCATTTCTGCCAGAAGTTATCTGAAAAGCATCGTTTGCATCGAGCTAGCTAGGCTTCCACCCTTTTCCCCCAATCGCGTCAATCCTCGGAACGCTACTTGGCAGGCATTCTCGACGGGTGCACAAGTACTTTCCTTTTCTCATCGTTCGCACGAAGAGCTCCTTCGTGTTGCTCAGCTGCTGCTCCGTCTCAAGGACCGGTCACATCATGTGGGCACGGTGTGGTCGTTATTCGCTGCGGAATAGTAGTCCAAGGCCTCGGAGACTGTGAAATATAGCAGACTCAGGAATCTCGTTGGCGCAGGACTTCGCCACCCGGCCTCGTTCATGAGCTCAGCATCTTCGATGGTGGCAGCACGTCTCCTGAACCGCTTTGCAGCTTTGAGGGTAAACTTGCTCCAAGCTCCGAAAATCACTCCCAATCTGCACGTGAGTGAGCCAAGCGCTTGGCAACCTCGCCCCTGCTGAACCCATTCTCAAAACTAGGCTCTACCCTTCCCTGATCGCTCGGTGAAGCTACTAGAACCTGTATAATGCTTCGCTAAGCGTCAACGAAGGCTTCGCAAACGCCTTCTTTGGCGGCTCCGGCCCATCCAGACTCCAGTTCATCAGCGGATCCAGCATGCTCTCCTCCGTGAGTAGCACGCAAAGCCAACAGATGCGTGCATCATCGACTCTAGACGTACCAAACTTGAAAGCCCTCCCTCGAAGCCCTGTCAGAGAAGCCTGGCAGGAGATGAATGATCTCGTACCCAGTGTATGGCTGCTTTCTGCCAGTCCTTGTTGAAAGGATCCAGATCGAAGGAGGGCCCGCGGATACGGAAGTACACAGCGTAGCGGATGTCTTGGGACGTATTTGGGGCAATAAAATGCGCCACCATGTAGTTGGCCAGGAAGACCTTCAAAGAGCTGCACTGTCGGTGTTGTGTGCAGGAAGAGCACTGCTAGACACTTCGGCAGTAGACCTGGGTGCATTGTACGAGCAACCGGTGCTGAAGCTGCTTCCGTATACGGGAGAGTCAAGGTGCATCGCCGGCTTTCCCGTTGCAGTGGATCGGCGGCTTCCGCAACACCTGAACAGGACTTGGCTGCCTGCGTGCCTCTTGCAACAGCTTCTTGAATCCACCAAAGGCAGCTGATCTCCGTGCATGCTATTTGCTGTGGTGCAGCTGTTCTGTTCTCGTCTTCACCCAGCCAAAGCTACTTTGCAATATCGTCGCAATCCCGGTCAACAAGTTCCTGCATTTCTCAGTCGCACTCACGTGCCGCTGACGTGTCCAGCAGTGGATAAGTTTGGCAGTACAGGAAGAAGTCTTCAAGATGCACTTGTGGATCGAAAAATCACTCCGGTACATTGCGCAAACCTTACTCTTTCCATGAAATCATGCATCTATCAGACCTTAGGGACAAGTTGCGCTGTCTGTTTTCTGTCCCGTGGGGAGTCCCGCAGCACCTGCAAGCAAGCCAAGCATGTGCAAGATGCTGGCAGGACCATGCTAATAAAGGCGGCGGGCTGGATAGGGTTTCGGGTTTTCTGTATAATTAGAAATCGCTCGAACACCTATAAAGGCAATGATACAGTCTCTGTACCAGACTGAACGGCCTTTGTTTGCCACGTCGTCCACACCGTTCTGCTTGAAATAGCCGGCTAAGTCCATGTGGGAGCCAGGGTAGCCTCAGAAAGTCATCGTGGACGTCTTCCAGAAAGCCGGAGGAGAAGGGGAATTTAGGGCGTCAGGTTTAGGGTTTGGGGTTTAAGGAGGAACCGATGGAAGTAGAGTTTAGGGCTTTAGGTTTGGGCGCCCCAAAACGAACGGACAAACGGCTATGCTCTCAAACTGCTCAGCGGCAGCAGAGCTCACCGCTCATGTTCGCGTCAGTGTCACTGAGCAACACGCCCACCAACGCATCGAAATTGGTGATCTTTCCCCAGTGGTCCGTCACACCGGGGATGAAGCTCGAAGGCGTTCCTGAAATCCATGTGGGACTTTCAGAAAATAGGGGGTACCTTATTTGGGGGTCCTTATAATAAGGATCCTATTATTTAGGGTACTATATTAGGGTCCCCGATTTTCGGAAACCCCCATGTTGACATCAAGCCATTCAGGCTAGCAGATCAGAGATTGACAAATCCTGAATCCTCGAGAAACACGGGCTGCTCGAAATCTGCACCCTGTCTGCCATCTTGACCGCTGAACTTTGGGACGAGCTTCCATCTATATGCCAACCTTGACGGATGCGCTCGAAGTTTTGAAAATCGCTGTCCACGCTGTCCTTGATGCACATGTCCTGCAACAGCAGGGCACACTGGAGAACAAATGAAAAGCCAACGGAAATCCCTTTCCATGACTGCAGCACCTGAAGCCAAATCGGTGCACACCCCGGAACTGCCGCGTGCGTGATGCAGCTGGGCAACAACACCCCAACAGAGCAAAACCCACCCACCCTCATCAGACCCTACACTCCCTATACACCCTATCATCCTAACCCGCAACCGGGACTGTATGGTTTAGGGTTTAGGGTCCCTTAAGGGTATATATCTATCTATATATACATATATAGATAGGGTATATAGTAGGTATATTAGGGTCCCAGGGAGCAAAGCTGAGCGTCGCCAGGGAAACGCAACGCAATTTGGCCGGACTCCACTCGGTATGGACCGCTGTCGCGCGGGCCTGCAGGTCATGTGTAGGGGCCTCAGTAATTAGAATAGGGTGGGTTTAGGTTTTAGGGTTTAGGGTTTAGGGTTTAGGGTTTTGGGGACCCTAATAGTATCATCAGAAGAAGGAACCCCCAAAATTTGAAAGGATGGTGGGCAGGTATGTGCATTGTCCAAAAAGTCCTCAAACTTCGGGAGAAGCATTCAGCCTGTTAATTGAATGTTGTCAAATGTTTATGAGAACGGTCAGGTTGGCTCCGAGGCTAAAAAGATGTGTAACGAGGTGGCTTTGGACTTAGTTCAATAACAGTTGCTGTTGATGTTGCTCTGATAATATTGCTAGCAATAACCGTTATTGTTATTTTAAATGTACACATACATTGCGCGAGAAGATATATATATATATATATGTGTGTGTGTGTGTAAATATACATTTTTGTGTAATTATGATCTGCCTTCCTTTGCGCAGCTTGGAGGCGCTGTTTTGCAACAGGATGGGTAGAGGTCTGAAGAATTAGCAATGCTATCCCCTTACAGCAGTGCCTGCTTATCTGTGCCAAACCAAGATAAACACAAACAACCTTAATCAAAATAAGTAAGGCCCCTGTATTTGGGGGGTTTCCAAAAAAGCACCCGAAATATTAGGATCCTCAGTATAAGGATCCCAAAATAAGGTCCCATTTATTGTTAAACAAGGAATCCTGACATTCCAGAACCCAACTTCTGCGGCCCCCTGCCTAGCAGCCGCCGAAGGATGATCGGAAGGCCGGAGGAGTTCACGAGGTTTGTGATCCTTGGGTTTAGGGTCGAGGGTGTAGGGTTTCGGCACTCACACTCGGACAATCCAGGTGTAGGGTTTGGGAGTGTAGGGTTTAGCCTCAGCTCGACTACCGGAAGCCGCTTCAGATGCCTAGTTAACAAAAATCTGCAACCACAGGTTCTTGGCAGATGTGCCAATATTGAACGACCTCAAGCAGTTCGTTCCGGAGTCGTTGTCCCAACTCTGCTTTTGGCATCTTCAGTCCTGCCACCCTGCGTGTTCAAGAGCCTCTGCCCTAGACAAAAAGATCCAAAACGCATCTCACAGCTTCAAACTCGAAAGGAGGTCATGTACAATATGCCTGACCCTTCGAGAATCCCCTCGTTCGAAGTTTAGGGTTTAGGGTTTAGGGTTCAGGGCTTAGGGATTAGGGTAACCAGGCCTTCCTAATTGCTGCGAAAAGCTTCGAAATCCAGTCAAAAAGGCTCCCGCTAGCGTTCCGCGAAGGCTGCGGAGCTATGCAGCGCAAACGAGGAAGTACATCGGGGTTTTTGCGAAAAATAGGGGACCCTAATATAGGACTCTATGTAGTAGGATCCTTAGTATAAGGACCCCAAAACAAGGTACCGTATTTTTCGGAAACTCCCACATGGATGTTAGACGTTGGCTGCAGCAGCATACGTGGAGAGTCGGCAGGGGCAGCTCTGCAGGACTCGGAAATCTACCCACTCCCAGGGTTTAGGGTTTAGGGTTTAGGGTTCAGGGACATCTACGCAGAATGCATGAAGCTGCGGTGAACCAGAGCCTGTGCTCTTCCATAGCCACGCGTCTCGGGCCTCCTGGGGAAGGTCTTTGCCTGGAGCGGTGCCAGCTTCAGTCACTTGACATACGGAACGCAAGAGATGCAGCAAATGATTTCACACAATTATATATATATATATATATGTATATTTATATTTGACATACGGAACGCAAGAGATGCAGCAAATGATTTCACACAATTATATATATATATATGTTTATATATATATATATATGTATGTATATTTATATTTATATTTAGTCACATATAGCGCAATTCTAATATGGAAGTATAATACCAATACATATAAATACAGCATAAATACGGTACACCATCGACTCTGATGTGGCTCTCACACCGAGGCCTCGCCTTGAACTGATCAGTCCCACCCGTCGCCGTTCCCAGCTGCCGGTTGATTTCCTTCCTCGCAGGTTGGAACTAAACCCTAATCCCTGAACCCTAACCCTCAAAACCCTAAACCCTAAACCAGGGAAGGCCGGGACTGCAACAACTGCGGAGTTCACACGCAGTTTTTGTGTCGTCTCCGTGACGAAAAGTTTGAACGGAGGAAAGACGCACTCTCTGCTCAGCACAGCCGCGAGCGGTGGAAAGACGAGCAATCATCAACTTGAGGCGCCAGGAAAAGCTACAGCAAGAGCCTAACTTGAAACTGGCATCACTATATCTCCGCTTCAGTCCAACCCGAAGACGACAAAATAAGGCACGGTCCTGGCAGCAAGGACAAGTTCGCGTGGCACAACGTTGGGGATGTGCACGAAGCCATCAAGGCCTCTGAAAAGCACCCTGGGCCACACTCTAGTCCAAGTAGAAACCACTTGGGTTTAGGGTTTAGGGTTTAGGGCCCCATCTTTGCTGCTTACAGGCGTGGACTTGTTCTCCTGCAAACATCCGAGCTGACCCTGAACGTTGCGGCTTAATACATTTGCGATGAAGGCACGCAGTCGCTCGAACATATCCGCATTGCAGCGAGCAAGTGCAGCGTCCTGCGCCACAGCCAACAATTATATTAATGTAGCGGCCATAATAATTAGTTTGGGGCTTCCTTATTATACTTATAGTATAATATACCCCAAACCCTATTCTAATTATGAGGGCCTCTATATTACCATCATAGGATCTAAATCCCCGACTCCCCTAAGCCCTGAAAACCCTAAAGGCTCAAAGCCCAAAGGCCCCAGCAGCTGAGTCAACAACTTCCCACGAACGCAGCGTTGGGGGTACCAGAGAATTGGGGGGACCTGACCTGATTTGGCGGTCCTTACAGTAAGGATCCCATGATAATTTGGGGTTCAAGTTTTGGGGCCCCCTGTCGTTTGAAACTCCCACGTCGTGGCTTCAGAAGTTTTGCAGACAAAAGGTAGAAGGTCTACACATCGAGACTTTTCAACGATCTCGAGTTTAGGGATTTGGAGCTTAGGGTTTTTATAACTTGTCAAGGCGATGCCGAAGCAAAAAGCTACTGGTACTTGTGGTGCTCTCTTCATGTGAAGAAGCCCTCAACGCCTTTCTTTTGATTTGGTACGGTACTCTCACGACAAACTTGGGCCTCGGGGTATGATAAGGAACTCTACAGGAATAACACTAGTAAATGGCATCTACGTATTTCTGTGCAGGCACATTGGGCTTTCGATTGAGCGACGCCGGTACCAAAAACCCTGCGCCCCAAAGTAACTGATGCAGAACCCTCTATAGAAGCCTTGCAGGTACCCTTATACGAACTCTTCTTTGCACTCCTATTGTAGTATCGCTTAGACTACCTCAACCTCAAACCCTGATGATAATACCCCTTATACTAGCTCTTCCCATGTCGCTTTTGCGTTGTCGGTGCCTCCAGCGCTGCTAAAGCAGCCTTCGCCGCCGCCGCTTCCTCGCGCAGCAGTGCCGCCGTAGCTTCCTCCTCCTGTATGAAACGAAGCCAGGCTGTCAGGGTTTAGGCCTTTCGGGCTTTAGGGTTCAAGGATTTAGGGCTTAGGTTTAGGGTCTGTATAAAGATTTAGGGCTTAGGTTGTTTTAGATTTAGGGTTTTTCGGATTTGTTTATCGGAACTCAATGTAACTTTTTTGGGGCTCGGCAGCGAGACAGCGGATGCTCACGCTTTGAGGCAATCTCAGGCCAAGATGAAGAAGACAGCAGATTGTAGGTCTGAATAGGCCTCCGGCGTCTGAAATCTGAGGCGCATGGGGTCATCTGACCGAACCTGAGCAAAAGGCCACGAGCAGCCGTTGGCATGACGACTAGAAGCTGATAGAAACAAACACCGCTGAAGTCTGTGCGGGAAGCTAACTCCAACCTGTCAGTGTTCTGCTTGATGCCAATTGCCACCCCAGCAAAGCCAAATGGGCACAGAGATCGATCTGTACCAAAAGCGAACTGGACCGCGAGAATCTTCCTGGGTCTGAAGTGAGTTCTGTGGAGCTAACCAAGAGAAACTGCTTAGCAGCCTTGGCCACCAGTGGTTCAGGGCAGGGTGACGAAAAGACGAGCGAAGCAAAATTTGATACAAAGAAGCAGCCAACCCATCACATGAACATTTGGAAAGGCCTCGAGAAACATAACTGCGATGTGCGCTTTTGGCCTTACCGATTCTCTTGAAAATAGATGCTTGGGAGGGGCGGAACAAGAAGGGGATCCTTGGACAAGCTTCGAGATATCTTCGGTAATTAGTTACTTCGTTGCTATGTCTGCTCTTGTCGGGGCAAGGATTTTGAGGGAGAGGGACGCGGGAAGAGGGACAGGAGGGGCTGGAGAATGCGAACACTTGGAGAGGCTCGAGAAACAATACGCATCTTGTTGGTGTATGTTCATGTGTGTATAACTACGTGTCCAGAATGTACATACATACATACATACATACATACATACATATATATATATATATACATATACACATATGTATATATACACGTGTTTTACAATATCGATATATGTCATGACCATTGAAATTATTGAAGAAAGTTGTGTGATTGCTCTGATCCTGTACATTAATCATATCTTCGTCTTCAACTTCCGGATTTCGGGGCAGACTCACGGAGAGCCGAAGACTACAACTGCTACCTCATCAAACACCACTGCTTCGACAGAATCTACCCGAGTATCAAACACTCAGCCACTCAGCTGCCCTTGTGCCCCTCGCGGCTCCCACAAACCCTCTGACCGCGCGGCCTAAAGCCTGCTCAAAACTCGGGGTTCAAAGGTCTCGACACCACTGAACACCCATGTCGCGCTACTGGCTACTGATTTTCCCCGCAATTCCCGGAGTCCTGTCGCAGTCCCACAGCAGCACGGCCGAGCCTCCGGCTTCTATGTGTGATGATTGAAGGACTCACGGTGTAAGCTCCAGGTCGGCTGTGAAGAAACTAGGGACCTACCTGCCTGATACCCTAAACCCTAACCCCTAAACCCCAAACCCTAAACCCTAAACCCTAAACCTTCATCAGAGAATTCGCCCTTCGCGCTTGCAACTCCCAAGGAGAGCGGGGAAGGCCTGGCTCCATCTTTCGGTGCGAAACGTCGACTCCGAACTCCCGGTCTTCCTCGGGCAAGCAGCAAAGGGACCCAGACTCTATCATGGAGCATATAGGGTTTAGGGTTTAGGGTTTATTGAGGGTTTAGGGTAGGGTTTAGGGTTTATTTAGGGTTTAGGGTTTAGGGTTTAGGGCTTAGGTAGCAGCATGTAGCAGCAAAGGGACCCAGACTCAATCATGGAAGGATGGCCAGTTGTACTGCTACTGTTACTGCATCTAGCCAAGGGCACTCCGTTTCTGCTAGACCACTTCTCCTTGCACGACCTGCCACCGCTCAAGCAGATGCAGTTTTAACGCATCCCGACAGAGCTGAACCAATGTACGTTGCGCACAAGCAGCATGCAAGCGCACCGCCATGCACTCGGTCTCCAAGCCGTCGAAAGCAAACACTGCAGCATCGGCGGCCTCTTCCATGGGTGCAAGAATCTTGGAGACTCACATCTTTCGGTCTGTCGCCTTCTGATGTGTGTCTTCTGTTCGTCGCGGCGTAGCGTTCTCGTTTATCATCTACCGCCTGTCTCTTGCATACTATTCACGTGATGTTGCATGCTCCGTGTTGGCTCGGCTTTGTCTCTCGCTGTTTCTTTCGCAGTTGCTTCCTCCCCGTCTCGCTTCTTATGTCGTTCTGTTGGCGCTCTTGCGGTGGTCACCTTCTTCGTGCTTTGTTTCTCCCTTGCAGCTTTTCGTTCAGATGCGCTCGGTCAACTCATGGATGCATGCAGACCGAACAGGGGATTTTCCTGAAAGCGCGGAAGAGTCCAGCCATGCCCAGACCACAAAACCCGGCCGGAAAGATGGGGCCTTGCCGACTTTCAGGTTGAAGATGCGGCCGTTTCCGACGGTGATCATGCTGCCCTGAATACACAGACCCAGCGGTCCTCAGTAGCTTCGACTTGCAGGGCTTGAGCTGGAGCCCTCTCTCCCGTTTTGCGGTGAGAACGGGGCACATCCCTGTTTCGGCCGAAGCGCCTGGGCCCATCCAGGAGAGGTTCGGCGCGGTGATGATGAGCCTGTGCTCCTGCATTGATTTCCTACAGTGGTGGTAGGGTCGCAACTGGGCGAATGCATCCATAATCCATCAGGCTGCTCTCGCACAGTAGTCGCTTAGTAGTCGGAGTGGAACGCGGCTATCAGACGTGACAGACTTGCTTTTCGAGGTAAACCATCGGTGCATCATAATATGGGTGTGTGTGTGTGTGTGTGGTTGTGTGTTTGCCGAGCGTGGAACAAGTTGGTTGCGTCCGCTCTCGAGTCTTCACTTATGTTGCATGCACTAATTAGGGTAGTACAGTAAAGCATCCCTTGAACAAAGGACTCTCCTGAATGGGACAACCCTTTCACGACGCACATAGGGTTTCTTTAATGGTACCTATAAGGGTACTATGATAGGGTGCCTTTAAGGAACTTGCGCGCTATCGCGCTCTGACCTCAAGCCTTTCTCTCCAAATTTACGCAGCAACCGTCCTTGGTGGCATCCACCCGCATAGCGGCCTCCGGCTTGTTGTCAGTTGAAACCATGCGGGGCTCACAACATAAACACGACCAACTAAGATAGTTGTAATAACAACACTAATTTATAATAGTTAACAGTAGTAGTTGTAGTAGTAGTAGTCGTCGTCGTCTTAGTCGTAGTCGTAGTCGTAGTCGTAGTCGTAGTAGTAACAACCATCATAATAATAACAGTGCTAGCCATACCAACAATCGGGCCTCATCGAGGTCAGCAACGCGTGACTGCAGCCTTGGCGCTGAGACAGCCGAAGCTCCGAGCGAACAGGGAGCAGCCCTGTAATGACTCTAATGGGTTTTGGTTTTCTTTTTAATTTTCTTTTTTAGGTTCTAAGGCGGCTCCAGGACAGTTCCTGACGTTTTAGGGTTTATAAGGGAGAACAATATAGGGTTTAAGGACTTAGGGATCTGGTCGGCCTAGCTCGCAGGGCACGATGTCAGAGCCTGTCCTAGCAAAGAATCGCTTCACACCCTGAGTCGAGACTCTTTACCCCATGGCGCTGCTGTGTGCTGAAGTACAAAACCTCAAAGTGCCCGACAGGAACAACACATCTGCTTCTTCGTGCGACTCAGCGGCTCAGAGCCTTGCAAGAAAACCAAACGGCGCTTTGTGTCCTCGTCATCCAGGTAGCACATCGGGCTGAGGCGATTGATGTTTAGGGGCCTGCACTTCTAGTTCAACGGAGATTGGCTCCCGGTGACAGGAACCGAGGCAAAAGCTTGAGGCGAGTAGATAGGGATCCATGCCCACAAGCGAGCTTGGTAGAACAGGGGACAGAGACGGCACGTCGCGTCACTGGGCGACCTCCAGACTGATTGACTGAAAGGGGGGTGGATTTACCTGGGAGGAAGGGTTGGCAGCTCTCAGTGTATCCTCGCGGTGGACCAGCACCAGGCCCGTGCGCCTCAGCCAACCGCTTTTGAAAGTGAATTGTTCCTGAGTGTAGAAAACTCATCCAAGGTTCGCAAACTGTTTTGGCGGACTTGCTAGAGGCATCAGCAACTGTACGTGAGTCGGAGATCCTTCATGAAGCTTCTTGGTGGCTTTTTATGGCTCCCGTGTGGCGCGTGATCAACATCGAGCCGGGTAATGTCTCCTGCCAAGGAGCTTCCAGCCCTCTCCTGACAACAGGCTGAGGTAGTGAAGGGCCGAAACGAGCGAAGATAAACGAGAACGGAAGAACATCCTCTCTGTCGGCCCGTATATAGGTCCCATAGAATTGAGGAGGCCTTCCTCATCAACACACCGATTTCTGAATACTCTACGCACTCCTGCGAAGTTCTGACCCCTCTCTGGCTGACGCGCGGTCCTAAATGCACGCCAATGACCACATCCTTGCAGGGATTGCCCTTGTCACAAGGAGAGATCCTGGGCTGGGCACATGGAAACTACGATGTAAACTCCGGGTTCCAAGCCCGAGTAATTCTGCAAAACGCAGTTTTTAGCTTGAACTCAAAGTCTAGATATGCCGCTGTCATGAAGTCCGCGTAGGTACCGCAACTGGCAAGTCGTTTACAAAAAGTGAGGACTGACCGGCACTAACCAATGAACAAGCCCGAAGCACTGCTTCCTCTTCTTGACAAACTCCCGCAGTGTCAATCTACGACCCCTGCTGGCAAAACCAGGCCCGGACCCCGAACCAAGTCCTCCAAGGCACGTGCCGTCGTCGTTCATGCAGAACCGGCAGGCCCACTCTCTGTGGGGCTCATGCAACCCTACGCACCTGCCAGGGTGAATCCATGTGAATCCACACAGTTCTAAGTTCTAACTCTGCATCTCTGACAATAACCAACCTCACCGTGGACAACGCACGCAGTACAGCGTAACTTTAACATCAGCAGAGCCCAGGGGCACCAAAGGGTAACGTCGCTGTTGGGGACCATCTTTCGATGTGCAACCTGCAGGTCCAGTCTATAGAGCAAAAAGTAGTTGTAGGATGCGGCTCCGCCGAGTCTGGTTTGGGGTTGAGTCTTGGGCGTACTCGAGGTTTGCAATTTGAGCATTGACGGCATGCAAGACGGCACCTCCATGGCAAGGTCTTCGTCGCCATGCTTGCGGATGGCCATATTGTCCTGCTAGGAACTGGAGCTCGGAAATGAGCTGAAGCCAACCCTCCTGTTCCCCACAGGAAATGTTGTGCAGCAGAAAAGGACAAACTCTTGACCTAGCAATGATAGGCGGTATACAAGGAATGAGTACTATGTGGAATGAAACCTTTCCTGTTTGGAATGGTTGTTTGCGAGTGTTTTGCGAGTGGGAGAACAGCAGGAAGCAGGCAGAGTGGGCTTCTAGTAAATGGAAAGTAGCAAACACACCGCTTTTGTGCTTTATGAAGTAATTAAAGATACAATTGCTTATGTCTTCTGTTTAACCGATCAGCCTAGGAGCCCTTATGACTCCCTGTGACCATGCGGCTTGCGCAGTTTGGGGCAGTCGATGTAGCCAGCCTAACCTGAAAACAAACACTCCACATGTTTTTCGATGTTCCAGGCACCGGGACATTGCAATATGCATGAAAACTCTAAACACCGAAGAATGGGCAAGTTTAGGCAACTGTCCGTGTCCGTGCTTCCTCGCCTCACCAAAGCTGCCGAATCCTCAACCACAGTAACGTGGAACCCCGTGCAACCACACGAGTCAGTCATGCATATTTCTATACAGCTAACCAACTCTTTTTGAAAGTATCACCTCTGGTGTAGGAAATGGCATCGCGTCCCTGTACCTGTCTTGCAAGAATTTGGAACAAGACGCCAGTCTTCAAGTGGCGTTGTTAGCAACTGGCCACCTAGCATGCCAAGACAGCCTCGCATAGTAGTTCTTCATCAGGAATTCAGGTGCATAGTTGTTGCTTGGTTTACGCCGAGTCTGTGCTGCGAGAAGCTCTGACCTGCGAATTGACCCTGGGGCCGGGTTCATGGCATTCTTACGAATCGCCTCCTCGTGGAGACCGAAATGTCAAGCTGATCTTTACACGATGCATAGCACGAGCCACATGCACACATCAGACATTCGCTAGCCACCCGCAAAAACCCCCAACACGCACACAGCTGAATCTGCGTCCCTGTAGTCCTTTGGGCCATCCATTCGGAACTTTGCTGCAGCGGTGGCTGCATGCAGTTGGATCCCCTTGGAGAGAAGGACAATGTGGGTTGAGGCTTTGCAGTTTAGGGATTTCAGGGATTGGAGTACTGCTTTCGGGAAAAGGCTCTCCCTCGATTTTGGTAAACGGGATAACTTCGCTGTTCAGCAGCGCCGCTGCAAGTGCTTGGCATTGCAATCTTTCATGCCGAGATCAGATGGGAGGCAAAGCCGCAGTGTGCTGGTGTCCAAGAGCTCAAGAGCCATGGGGATCGGGGCTCACTGGAATGAACTAAACACTCTAAATCCTAAGTGCTTTTCAATTATTGAGGGAAGGGTCACTGACGAGGCTGGGAAGCTCCGGATGTCCCCGATGCTAAGCGGGTATCCTGATGGTGTTGCGTTGTAATTGTAGCAGTGGCACATATCCATATGTGGGATTCTTGCATGTCTGTTGCTGAAAAGCAGAAGGGCTTAAAACTCAAACCATTGCGTATACACGCGTGGGGTCTGTTAGCTGTCAATTATAGGGGCCAGAAGGATTGGACTATGGTGCTCGGGGTATGTTAAACTGATCAGTCAACCAGTATCAGACCCTCCCAATAGTACTCTGAAGCTAAAACCTACGCCCTACAATCCCAAATCCTAAAACCCTAAAGCCCAAAATCCTAAACGCAAACGCATATTCAACCAACAATCCCAAGCCTTAAAAATCCTATAGCCCTAAACCCGAAACCCAAAACCCGATAATGACTAAAGCCCATCTTCAACCACCCTCGTACCCAAAACACCCTAAAATCCCAAACCCTAAAGCCCTGAAAGACAAAACCCTAAAACCCCATACCCAAATCCGATAATTAATAAAGCCATGTATTTCCCTGGCCTGGCCGCGGCCGCCATGCGGGCCCGCTTCGCCCTTCTCTCTTCGGAGCTCCTGGAGGGGAGCTGACCCGTTTAGGGGTTTAGGGTTTAGGGTTTAGGGGCTTCAAAATGGGTAGTTCTCCAAATTTTGCGGCCCTTTTTATAAGGGTGCCGTACTATGTTGGGGACCTCAACAGGGACCCTAATTTCGAGAACTACCTATAAAAGGTTTATAAGGTTCAGACTGGGAGTCTAGGGTTTATAGGGCTGATAGGGCTTAGGGGTGTTTAAGGTTTAGGGTTTAGAAGGACCCCCAACAGAAGGACCCCGAAGTGCTCTTTTCGAAGCCTAAACCCTAAACCCTAAACCCTAAACCCTAAACCCTAAACCCTAAACCCTATGAGGGAAGGTCCTCGCCCCGGAAACTGATGGCCCATCCTGCGAAGTCTGTCGGCAGCTTCCTCAGAGAGAGCGGGCGGACAGCATGCTCTCAAGTTGGGTTTAGGGTTTAGGGTTTAGGGTTTAGGGTTTAGGGTCTTCGGATCCCCAATCTCTCTACCTGATTCCTCAAGTAAAGCTTTTCGGCGTAGACAGCTGGTCACCCTGGGTCAAAATCAACAATTGCTGGAAATGCCGGCGTGATGCAGCTGTTCTAAACTTCCAACCCCAATCCCGCAGCGAGGTAAGCCCTAAAGCATAATCACAGCTTTCAGTGGCAGATGCTGAGGGCTGGAGTTGGTACCAGATTTCAGGATCATGGTCGCCATTGTGCATAAAGCTTGTTTGACTTCCGATGTGTCCTGCTGATGCTCCCAGCGAGCTGCATCCGAACCGCTAGCTCGTCTCCGCTCACGCGCACAGTCCCAGAATGAGCCACATTGCTGCCGAGTCTCACAATCAAAGCTTCAGCCTCCATTCTAACTGTCCACAGGCAGAGAGGGGCTTTAAGGCATTCGGTACGAAGGCAGGTTAAATAACGTTTAAGCCTCGGCACGAAGGCAGTGTCAACTCGGTCGGCGCGTGATGGGCCTAAGTTATTTTTAATAGGGTTTAGCTAGGGTTTGGAAATTCATTGTACTTTTTTTTTGCAATAAGGAACCCCATTACCCTTAGACCAGGCCCTTGCAACTTCTCAGCTTTAGGGCCCCTCTTCGATACTTCGGCCCGATGAGCTTGAGCCATTCCTGGAGCGGCGGTCCCAAACTCCGACGGACAAAACTTACCACCGCAACAACCCATCAATCGGATTCGCGGACGAAGAGCCCTGCGCTCCCCAAGCAACGGTGTCCGCACACAAGGGGTGTTTAGGGGTTTGGGGCTGGACGAATGGGCGTCGTTCACAAGCAGCCTGTGCTCACCAAGGGTTCCCTCTACCCACTCGTCCCTTCCGGCCATCTGGCGCCACCCATCACCTTCCACCCTTCTCCCCTTCATTGTCATGGCAGCCAGAGTTGCTGGTTGCGACATTCAAGGTTTAGGAGGGCAGAGAGTTTGAAGATGTTGTAATTCTAGCTACGTGAGGGTGTGAGGTGGGTAGCTGTTTAGGGTTTCCAGCCACTCCGAAAAGCACCCCTGGACTTGTGAGCACATCGGCAATGCCGATTCACTTCCGCATGCTCGGGCTTTTGGAAGGTTGGAAAGAGTGTAGAGGGCTTGAAATTGCAGCAGCACTTAGAGGTTTTGAGGTTACAGCATATCCGCATGCTGTATACGGAATGGACAGCTTTTTGTGCACCTTGCGTTCAAACTTTCATAGCAAAGTAAGCTCCCTCTTGAAGCCACAGCTTGCTCCGGCATGATGGCGCAGAGAAGCACTGCTAACTTTGCAGGAACCTGAGTAGAGAACTCATCATTTGATGACCAGGACAATTTTAAAAAGGCCAGCCTGAATCACATGCATCCATGCAAACTGCTGCTGGCAATCATCGGCTAGCTCGCAAGAACTCTTCAAACCTTTCGGCGCGCGCCGTGTTCAGGATATTTCAATACCAAATGCGAGGGTCGTATTCGGTGCCGGTAGCCAGGCTTTCCTTGCATTGGAAGAAAGCTTTCAGCCACTCCGTGCCGACACTCGTGGTGCCCCCAGGTGAGCTTCCTGGACCCGTGGTCTTCCGACCCTCCACTCCATGGAAGATGCCCCGAAGGTCCGGATTCGTCCCCACATAGGTCTTCCCTGGGTTTCCGATGAACACGGGTCCCATTTTCAAGCTGCTGTTCCTGAGCCTGGGGGCAATGAGAATGCGCCGGTCATCGAAGATGCTGGGCGGAGGCTGCTTCACATCCCACTGGCCGCTAGGGTTGATCTCCTTTGGCCCACCAAACCCCGGGTAGTACGGCAGCGTGATGGCCGGGCACTCATGGCGCCTTTCGCATGGAAGGCCACAGTTGTTGATGAAATCTTGGATGCCGGGAGAGTTGAGGCTCACGTTGTTCCCCACATGGAAGCTGTCATCTGCACCAACCGCAACGGCGTAGATCCGAAGCCTCTGTTGTTCGGGGTCTCCTAGCTATCGCATGCGGCTGGTCACGCGAACCCGTGAGGAGTAGCTATCAATGACAAACGCGCATAGTTAAAGAGATAGTATTGAAATATAAGCCTCATGCAACAGCATTCGCTCAATACAGAAAGCATTTGAAGCCAGCGGCGTGGAGGCCGCATCCAGGTCCGGAGCCACAACAATCCTTTCGCTGCCGTAGCTGAGCCCTTGTGCTTCGTCGTAAGCAGACACCGCCGGGACGAACACCACACCCAAGGAGGTGGAGGGGCCGGTCACCCGAATGTTCAAGGATGGGACCTCGCAATCTCGCAATGCCAACGAATACCCACCCTAAACCCTAAACCCTAAACCCTAAACCCCCTTGCAAGTTAAAGAGGAGAAAGATGGATCCCTACAGGTTGTCGAGTCTACAAGTGTGGCGAGCACTCCGCTTAACAAAGTTCTCACTTAGCCCCCCCTCAGGACTACCCATAGGCCGCATAGTAGCTCCTTTTTTTGGGATTACCTTATAGGATTTAAATATGAACCCCAAAAAGGAACTACAGTGAGTACACCCCGAACTCCAGGGTTTGTCTGCTCTGCCGATGCGGCACGGACAACGGGCACGCACAGCTTGGTCGATAGCTGCAACCGGTGGCGTTGCATGTCACCGCCGGCTCGCCGTAGTGGCCGTTTTCCTCGATTCGCGAAGCTGGGGCGGGGAAGACGGGCCTTATTCTGCGGAAAGGTATACTGTCTTGGGCAGTTCGATCTGTAAACGACAAAAAACAAGGAACCTTCGAAAGAAACAAGAGGGACGGCTTCACCAACCAAACTTCCCTACACCCTACAGATCCCCTTAACCACTCTAAGCCCCAAACCCTACGAACGTAAACCCGAAGTTCTGGCCAGTCACCGGCATGAGGCCGAAGTAGCCCAAGCCCAAAGCAGAGAATGGGTTCGAGGTTTCCTTGCTTTTGCTGGAGCAGTCTCTCCAGTCTCCGTGTTTAGGACACAGGAAAACATATGTTGGGAGAAAAAGGCTAGGTTCATCTGTGGCTCCGACTTCCTGCCCTATAAGCCCTACAGTAGGCCCTGAACCCTCTTGAACTCGGCATGCCGAATTTGCGGCCGTGGTGCGCCAGGGCAACAGAAACTGAAGTTCTCACCCGAGAGAACCATCGTCCCAACGAACTGTTCATTTGCACAGGCCGCGTTGACCTCGAACTGCAACAGGGGTTGTGAACGAAAGAAAACCCAACGACCCTTGCGTATGCCTCGTCTCCCATTTTGTGTACAGACTTTTTACATATGACCTCGTCCACCTGACATCCAGTGCAAATCAGCTGAACACCAATCGCAAGCAACACCGCAGCCTATGGATGTCAGACTTGTATTCCAGAAAAGCATGGGCTGCTTCGGTTGGAGGGTTTCCGATAAAGTATAGAAGACATAATCGGAAGGATGTTTGTGCCCTCTTGAGATTGAACGCCAACCACTTCCGAGCTGGGTAGCGGCCACAATCCCAGAACATTGAAGTGAGGCTCTGACAAGACGCAAGAACTGTCCCTTAACCCTAAAACCCTAAGACCCACAAGCCTAAGCCCCAAACCCTAAACCCTAATTAAGACCCACAAGCCTAAGCCCCAAACCCTAAACCCTAAGACCCCTAAACCCTAAACCCCTCAGAATGGCTTCCCCGCAGAAGCCTCCAGGAAGCTTTGGCCAAGGCGGCCA
>CAJNDV010033519.1:72679-94224 GCA_905221635.1 Symbiodinium sp. CCMP2456 | reverse complement strand
GGATTGTTATGTATTGATATTTTTAGTAAGAAACTACACGTTGTTCCAATGGAGAACAGAGACGGTGAGACTGTTTATAATGCTTTGTTAGAGTGTTTTAAAAAATTAGGTTTTCCTGAAAGCATCTATGCCGATGATGATGGAGCGTTTAATTATAAGAAACTACAAGACTATTTTAAAGGTGAGGGAATAGAACACAAGACAACACTAACACACGCGAACGTAGCGGAGAGAAGCATTCGCACGATAAAGAAGATGATAGGGGACAGAGCGAACAAAACGAAAGGAGCATGGACAATATTATTACCGCCAGTCTTAAGAAAGTATAATGAAACTATGGAACACTCAACGACAGGGATGACACCGAATAAAGCACACGATGACAGTAATGCTGTTAATGTTAAAGCGAACAGTTTAATCAAAGAAAAGTATTTACGAAAGTATCCAAAGATAGAGGAAGGTGATAAAGTTAAAATATTTGTTAAGGGTAAGGGAAACTACACTAGTAGGAAAGAAACAAGAAACCAGTGGAGCGACAGAACATATAAAGTTAGTGCTGTTGAAAGAGATATGCAACTCAATAAATATTATGTTGTTGAAGGACAGAGTAAGAAATATAACAGACACGAGTTGCTGTTAGTTGATTAACATAAAAATATTTTTCTGAACCCAAAACCCTACCCCAAAATGACTTAAAGAAAAAACGCCTTAATATATTAAGGAGATATGGAAGGTGGATTGTTCAAGTTTAAATACTGCTGGAAGTGCGAGGAAATAAAAAACGAATACAATATACTACAAAACAAACTATCAACAGATGTGTTTAGTAAAGTGTGTGATTATGTTAAATGTGAAGATTGTAAAAATAAAACAATATGGAATAATATATTAATTAAAGATAGAAGTAATAAAGTAATTGAAATTTTTGAATATTTTTATTATTATAACAAATTCACTAAAGTTAAATGGAATATGGATATTGTAAAGTTAAATAATTATTATAAGAAGTCAGATTATGATGAAATATTTCTTGATTTTAAAAACATATTGCAAAGAACAAATAATCCATTGAAGAAAATAATGAAATCATACTATATAAGTAGAACAAGAATTTTAGATTTTAATCAAGAAACAAGTCTAATAAAAAATAAATATATAATTTTGTA
This sequence comes from Symbiodinium sp. CCMP2456, assembly GCA_905221635.1. Classification (NCBI taxonomy): domain Eukaryota; class Dinophyceae; order Suessiales; family Symbiodiniaceae; genus Symbiodinium; species Symbiodinium sp. CCMP2456. The sequence continues at coordinate 93,058 of CAJNDV010033519.1, read as the reverse complement.
TTTATTCAATGACATATTAAACAGTAAAAATAGAATAAAAAATAACCGTTATAATACCATTCAAGATGAAATAATATATATATTTTTGAAAGACCTCATAAACATAATGGTTTTGAACTAGATAAGAAGTTTATTGTAAAGGAGATATTATTAGAACTGCTTGATTATTATTTAGTAAATGGAACTTTTAATATTACGAGAGATGAAATTAGAGAGCATATAGAAAATACAATAAATTGAAAAAGCAAGAGACAAACAAAGACAAGACACTCGCCAGAGGCTCGCGTGCTAAAAACGCGACTTAAAGAGAAAAAGAAAGGAAAAACGAGAGAGAGGAGAATAAACCGTAGAAAATAGAAAAGTAGTTAGATAAGAAAACGAGGACTTCAAGAGAAAAAGGACTAGGGAAAACGAAAGAGGAGGACAGAAGAACGAAACGAAGAAGGCGAAAGGGAGTGAGAAAAAGAGGAAAGGAGAAGAAAATAACGAGTGAGGGGGAGAAAACCGTAGAAAACGAAAGAGACAAAATTAGTGAAGAAAATACGAGAATAGAGAGGGAAAAACGAGAGAGGAAACGAGATTTAACTTTAAAAGACAGAAAACAGAAAACGAAACAGCAACCCATAACCCTAAAACCCCAGAATCCCCCTTTTACTAATTTTTTAACCCATCCCCTCCCATGAGCCCTAGGCCCTAAACCCTGAACCCTATACAAACAAACTCTCATCCCCTGTGAGCCCGAGCCCGCCCTATAAACTCTATAGCCTATAGCAAAGCTCTCAGCTCCTGGCTCCGAGCTCCGCAGCAGTGAGCTGTGAGAGATGAACGGTGCCCTGGCCCGTCCTCAGCTTTTCTGGGGGTTTTTGGAGGGGCCTTATGGTTTAGGGGGTTTAGGGGGTTGAGGGGTTTTTTGGGCAATTAGGGGTTTTAGGGTTTAAGGGCTTTAGGTGCTTCTGGAGTTCAGGATTTTTGGCAACCCTAAACCCTAAACCCTAAACCCTAAATTGGGGGTTTGGGCTCCAGGGAGGCTTTGGGGCTTCGCAGGGGCTGATGGCTTGGCTGGGCGTCCAGGGCTTTGAACACCGTAAACACCCTGAACCCCTAAACCCTACACCCCAAGAGCCATACCTACCCTAAACCCTGAACACCTAAGCCCTAACCCCAAGTAAGTGATCTACCTGCTCATCAAGACCCCCTGTTCTGTGTGTCTTAGGCCCTGGCTTGTCTTCCGACAGCTTCTTCGCAATGTCTTTCTGTTCAAGGGATGCTTTTTTTTGTCACTCACACTCGGACAAGCCTGGCAAGGTCCACCACGATACTGTCTTCAGAGAATCGGATGCGGGTTTAGGGTTTAGGGCTATCAAAAGCGTCAGGGTAACATCAACATCAAAAGATGAATTGGCTTGTCGTCTTGACCACCAGAACAGTTACAAGTGCGAGTCGTGAAAACCGATGCACTGCTGAAAGTGGTACGCATAGCAACACTCGTCGGCGGCCGCCGCCGTGGTACATGGTGAAAGGGTCAAAAACCCTAAACCCTAAAACCTAAAGCAACAAGATGCCATCCTTGCCTGGTCCGCAAAGACGGGAGTCACGACCGTGGGAACGCCCGCACCGAGAGAGGCCTGTGCCCGCCGAAACCGTCGTGCCCAGCTTCTCACCGCTAAGCGCTGAGTCAGCGTTCTAAGTCTTTCAATGTGGGGGGCCTTAATGATTAGAAAAGGGTCTTGATTTTGGATGCGACAATGATATTCTACTGCAGAAAGGAACCCTACGGAGTACTCGTGTGAAATATTCCGACCCATGACAACTTCTCGTAATAACTGTGGAGACTGTCGGGCTCTGCAAGAAGGCTTCTGAAGTCTGCTTAACTTCCGCGGTTTCAGACTTAAGCTGATTGGTGACTCCATGTAGGTTGTGGTCTTCCTGTTCCAAAAGCAAGCGGCAAAAAGTAGGTACGTACATGGGAAACCTCGGGCACTGCGCTCCTAGGCTGCTCCTTCTTCGTCACCGTTTGCTCAGCATAGCGGTCGAAAGCTCTAGTGCGCATCCCTGTATCTTTCAGCCCAGCCCCAAACGCCAGCAGGCCTGTGTTGTACCGATGCCTCCGTGATGCACGCAGCCTAGGCATTATGGAGGCGTGGATTGGTGGTCTGGACGCCCATGTGCCCCGGTGCATGCTGTCAAATGGGGCTCCGACAAGCGCACTGCGGGAAGAGCCATTCGTGAGGCGCAGACTGCCAGCAGTTCCCAGACACTTCTGCAGGACCCCAATTCCTAATCCTACGATCACTGCAGACGCAGAACTCGGAAAGTCTGCACGACAAGCTACGGCCTGATCGCAACAAGCCGAAGATTTCATCGATTGTCGTGGAGGTATAGATTTGGACCCGTCTCATGCGAGAGGGACAGGCCCACGGTGCTCGTGATGACTGCTCATTTGGTAGAAAGCTCTGTCTAGACCACCTATGCCTCGATGAAAAGGGAAAGGATGTCTGGCTGAACTAGCAACATACCATCAACTGAAATACACCGCTGACAAATGGTTGGTCTTGACCCAAACATGTGCTGGGACATGCGGTTGAAATGCGAGGGCGGATATAGAGGTTGGGTTGGCAACCTTACACCCTACAACTTCGTCTAAAGCATGAAGGCACCAAGCGGACTCAATACACAATCAAACTGCGTTTTCTGCAGCAAAAACCACTTGCAAGAATGCCGATGCTCAGAGCTTGTGACGAACGGTTGTTGAGTACTTGTCTTTCTGCAGGTCTCCCGAGGGCGCGGTTGGCACCAACGATCTTATCTCTGAGTTGGGCATGCCTTCAGGAACAGCACGTTCTCGCGGCTGTATGCCTGCGAAACTTGGCATGAGATACAAGTTTGAATAACGAAACACTCTGAGATGCAGGTAGTGTAGCGGCTGGCCCCAAAGATTGGCCGCGCCTGCCTCTGGCTCTGAGCTTATAGGCTTGAGAGTGCTTACGCTGAACTGGTCATGACGAGCACGGGATGGCGCGGGCATCTGAGCTAAGATGCCGACGAGAAAAGCCCAATGCAGGGTACCCAACAAGGTGTGGACAGCAGGTTGCACCATGATAGACAAGGTATCGTCAGGAGAAACTCTTTTTCGATGGCAAGGAGGCAAGACAACACACCTGCAGGCATGACAGCTGGACATGTGACTGGAGGCTCGCCCGAAGAATATGTAACATCTTCACATAAGCCGTTGGTGGTAAAACGGGAACTCCAACTTCAGAGATGTTGTCTGCGAACTTCCGAGATGCTACAGGGTTCTTAACAAGTTAGGTAGCAGCTAGGCTCTGAAGATGTAGAATCCGAAGAGAGGGTGGTCGGCCTGACGGGCTGTAAGCAAGGTGTGTCTGGCATGTCTATCCAGCGCTGGCTGGATGGGACTTACACAACCCGAACCCCAAGCCATCCACGGTCCCGAACCCTCTGCACTTTCGTGCCTCAGAAGGCCCCGACCGTAGCTCCACAAACAAACCCTGCTGCCTTGAGCTCTTCGTACTCGTCCCCACCTAACGACCTCGTGGCCATAGGAGGGCATGCTAGCTATCTTCAGAGAGTGACATAGGGGAGGTATGTTCGTCGAGGAGCTTCTGAAGATGCTTCTCCCGACAAGAGCGTACGGATCTCTTCTCTTGGTGATGCTATACAGGAGCGCTCGACATCGTGAAGGCAGGTACCCCCGCAAGATCGAAGCTACCAGGAGCTTCCGGGGCAAGGCTGCGAACCTGGAGCCTCGAGCCCCGAGTAGATGGAGCCAAGTTCCCGAGAGCTGCGATCCCCACACCCGGAAGCTAATCACTCCTCAAGCAGACGAGCGTCTTTGTTCGTTGGGCTTCATCACCCTTTTGCCCCGAAGCCATAACAGACTCAAAAGACACCCCTGTTTGTAGGGATCGGGCTCCGCCGAGAGCTCAGCCCAACCTGGAAAGCTCTCGAGGCAACACATCCAGGCGTTCAGGGATTCGGGGTCTGTTTTTGTCAGTTCGTTACGAACGGATTTTGATCTAACCTGGATTGTGTCTGGACTTGTGGTCTTCTATCAAAAAAGCCGCCATATATTTTGGTAATGGTGCTCGTCATCCATCGCCGAAGCACCCTAACCGACACGAGGGGAACGGGGCCATCCGAAGAACAATCGGCCCGGTCCCGGGTTTATAAGCCTTGAGCTGAAGTGTAGAACTCTAACAGAAACCTGATCATAAGCACAACCCGAATAGAGAACCAGATTCAGTTAAAATAATGGAATCCGTACTATGAGGACGAACGGGGTCGCCTTCAACCCTGAATCCTAACTAAGCCCTCCTAAACCCTAAGCCCTAAACCCTAAACTCTAAACCCTAAATGCACTAAACCCTGACCCCTTAACCCTATAAGCCCCAAAGGTTCTTGCAACTCGACCGTGGCCTCCGACGATGATGCCGCGCTTCCCGGCCTGGCGGGCTGTTTTTCAGCTTCCTTCTCGCGTACATAGACCCTGACATGTAGCACCTTTTTGATGGTTACCAAATAGTCTCTTATATATTATAGGAACCTAACCATAAAAATGTCATCCAAGAAAAGGTAGTACATGTAAGGGTCTAGGTAGAGCGTTGCAGGTTTCGTGAGGGTCCTATAAGGGTTTAGGGTACTATAAGGGCAACAAGGGTTTAGGGTCCTAGAAGGGCCATAAGGTGTTTGAAACTTGGGGTGTAAGGAAAAGAAGCCCTGCAGCATTTCTAGGCTTTTTCCAGGTCCAAATGGTTTTTTGGCCTCCTTGAGAGCTCCGACAGCCAAGCGCGCCATGTGTTCCTGCGAGGGGGAGGCACGGGTGGAACGCTTGGCAACCAGAAAGGTGCGGGTTTTCCAAGGTTTGGCTTTCGCTTCTTTTTGGATGCCCTAAACCCTAAACCCTACCCTAAACCCTAAACCCTAAACCCTAAACCCTAAACCCTAAACCCTAAACCCTAAACCCCTGAACCCTAAACTCTGGGTTTCGGCACTCTGGGGTTCAGGGAGCAGGCATACAGCTGAGGGTTTTCGATTTGCGGAGGGCTTGCACCTGAGGGTGTAGATTTTCGGGCCGAGGCTTTGGGCGTCACAATCAATTAAGGCTCCATTTCGTCATGTCGATTAAAGGTTTTTTTGCTGCATATTGTCGTACAAGTATACAGGGACTACACAGGAAAACTGCCAATTGTTGCTTATATTCATTCCGACAGCCTGAACCCCAACGCCCTAAACCTCAAAGCCCAAATTCCGTCATGTAGAATCCGAGCTTTTTGTCTTAAACTCTCAGGTGTCGGATGCTCCAGGCGAGACTGCTGAAGGTCGAATAGGCGGAAGCGGTGAACACGTGTGTGGGCATTGGGCTCAGGTGCGCTCGGGAATGAAGGTCAAAGTGGAGGTTTGGGCCCGGGGCCGCAACCCTTAACATTACTACTTACCTAATGCTATTAAATCGCTGTCCCTTCGTGCCCAGAAAACAAGGAGATGCTCCGGAAAGTAAACAGCCAGCCAATCGACAAAGGCATTATCAGGGCGTAAGATGGCTGAAGAGCTGAACTACCGCAGATCGCCATGGGCTGTGGTTACTATGATGGACAGGTGTCGGCCTTTCATGACCCACCATGTCACTGACCGCGTGTGGTCCTTTGAAGAATCTATGGCATTATGCTCCATGCTCTCAGTCCTCGTATATAACCCTGCAGCTTCAAGCCTTAAACTCAACCCTTGCTGTGGAGATGGATAGCTCTCCCGTCATCTTCCGGCCCTCATTCAGATCTTGCAGCTGGGCCTCATGTGTCGGAGGGCTTCATCAAGGGATCGGGCCGAGATGTGATTCCGTTCTGGGTTTAGGGTTTTTTTAGTACGGGACTTCATGGTAGAGGGCAAGGGACGTGGTTTCAGATCAAGGCATGGGCGGTTTGTGCAACGTTCCTTGGGTTCGAGCTTCGGGTCTGGGTTAGGTTACGCTTCTAGACGAAGGAGCAATGGAAGCATCTAATGTCCACACCCTACTGGTAGCCCAAACGTGGGCATGCCGCAAGCCCCAAAAAGTCTTAGACAGCGAGATCCCCAAAAATCTTAGACAGCGAGGTCCTGCCACCCCACCCCGGCCGAGAAAATGGCACTGGAACACCAAACACCCTTCCTTCGTAAGCTTTGGGCCGCAAACCCTAAACCCTAATCCCTAAACCCCAAACCCTATACCCTAGACCCTATATACCCTAAACCCAATACCCTAAACCCTAGACCCTTTACCCCATACCCTATACCCCAAACCCCTAATCCCTAAACCCGATACCCTAGACCCTCTTTTCCCCATACCCTAGACCCTAAACCCGACAAAACCCTAAACCTTATACCCTGGACTCTAGACTCTAGACCCTAAACCCGAAGCCCAAATTTTGAGGGCCGGACAGGGGAGCTCAAAGCTCAGCCTTGCTCGGCCTTAGATCCAACTTGACTTGAGGCAGTATCTTTATGTTTAAACTTATCTATCTATATGTATATATATATATATGTGTTCGTATGGGTGTAGCGATGCAGGATTTAGTTCCGGGTTTTCCGGTTTAGGGGCTTAGGGTTTAGAGTTTTGCAGCACATGCATGTCTGATCTCGTTCGAGGATTCTTCTTTCTTTGGGCTCGGTTCATCCTCATTCCAAATCTTGTGTTCCCTTCTGTGGAAGCTTTGTACCACACAGCAAGAGTTTCGTGGAAGGATTGGCACGTGCTTGCCAACTTTCCCATTCAGGAGCTGCCTTTTTTGCTTCATGCTTTCTGACTACCGCATGCACACGGCCGTGCCGAACCGGACTCCTCGCCCCGATATAAAGACATCATATCACAGCCGTGATAGGATCAGACAAACTTGTTGCACTTCTCGACCGGTGCCATATCACAGCCTTGAGAGAAACAGATGTGCGCTAGGCATGGCCATCTTGAGCTTCGCATGAGCAGAGCCGCAATGGATTCTTCGGCCTCTTGCAGTGTGTGCCTGGCCGAGCTTAAGGAGGCTTTCCTACTATGCGTTCTTTTCGGACTCAGGGCTTCGAGGGCTTCGGCTTCTCGACTTAGGCACCCTGATGGTTTCGTAGTACTACCTGTAGCTGGGGCGGTCTCGGATTTCCGGTCTTAACACAGACGAAACTCACGAAAGATCTTGTGCCCGACAGGTCTCTATCGTGAATGCAAAGGCCTTCCCGAGCCGGTGCACCCTCTGACAGCTGATGTTGTCCCGAAAGAAACGCCGAAATTTGCCTTTGGTTTGGGAAGCCCCGTGTAGGTTAACAGCCCTGACAGCTCCCCCATCTCTCCGGGTTGCCTGATCCTTTCTTGGCGGGTTCGTAGCCGAAGCTGCAATCTCCTATCCTGAGCCAGCAGAAAGGGAGGAGCCTAAGGGCCTACAGTTTGTGCGGCAGCTTCAAGATCCTGAGCCTTGGAAAAATACAATGACGTGTGTGTATGTGTGTATATATATATATACATATATATATATATACATACACGTATACATACACGCAAGTCTGTACTGATTTGAACCTGCAAATGCGTTGTGGGAGCGTTCAAGTTCGAGTGACATTACCCCGGCAGGAATGGGTTTGGACTTTCGCAGCTCGGAACTTTAGGCGAAGCTGTTGTGCTTGAGTCCAGTTTTTGAGGGCCAGGCCTTATATCAGGGTTTAGGGAGTGCCTCAGCGCCGGGCCGGTAGAGCGGCTTGGCCAGGTCCACCCCTTTCTCTTCCAAAGCCTAACTGACAAGGTTCCGGCAGCTTGCGGCTGTAGGGCTCAGGGAAAGTTCAGACAAATCTCTCATGGTTTCAAATCTCGTGTCTGCACAGCCCCAAGCGGCAACGTTCTCAAGAACTCAGCAGCTCTGGCTGACTATCTGATTTGAAGTTGGTTCATTTACTGCACTTGCATTCTTGAGGTTGGAGGGCTGCGGTGTTGCCCCGCGAGAAAAGCTTGAGGAACCACTGTTACGTTATGAAATGCAATCTGCGTTCAGGGGTCTATGGTCGTAGACGTTTTGGGTTTCGAAGGAGTTCCTCGAGGGGGTAGCGGTCATGCCGTTGTCGGACGCAGAAAGTTCAGTTGCTTGCATAGTTGCCAGCAAGGGGGAGAATCGTGCATGTAAGACCACAACAACATCCAAAGCTAAGATGATGCCACCAAAGTGTCAAACACTGCCCGCTGTGGTACTACCTCCTGCGGCACCTGAAGTGCTATGTTCTGCCTACCCTGCGTTCACATCTGCCGCCGCGGTCCCAGCTGCTTCTTCTGCGACTGCTACTGCCACTGCTACTCCTCCTGCTGCTACTACTGCTACTACTACTACTACTACTACTACTACTACTACCACCACTGCTGCGACGCCGCGCGCCTTGCAGCCCTTCTTCTCGAAGCGCTCGCCAAAGAACCACACGTGAATGCCTCAGAGAATGCTCTGATGGACGAGCTTTGGGTTTGGAGACCAAAAGCAAAACACTGCATCTGCAAACCGTTTCGCGGTGCCCCTGCGCTGGTTGCGTTGCACATTTCGTGCATTAACGTGGCTGGGCTACTCGCAATTGAGGTGCCACTGGGGTCCGAGCCTGGTGGGTATGTGCGATGGCGCGTAAAGGTAACACACTTTGGAACAACCAGTGCCCTGCACGGCACTTGAGATCTTCTCACCACAGTCACTGAACAATCTTGTATGCCACTTCTGTCTGCTGCCTTGCGTTTTGCTGTGCGCTGCATGGTTGTCCGATGCTGTACTCTGCAGGTTTAAAGGATTGTTTGCGACTGCCATGCTCCCGGGGCCGGGGTCTCGAGACCGAGGCCAGTGCCCCAAACGAAAACCAAGGACGAGGAAAGGATCCACGATGGTTATTTAGGGTTTAGGGTTTAGGGCTGTTTAGGGTTTAGGGTTTAGAGCTGTTTAGGGTTTAGGGTTTAGGGTACCAATCTTCAGCCCCCAAATGCATTGATCGGGGGGCAGAACTTTTTCGGAGACTCTTACAGAGCCCGAGCTGTGGATGGGGCGGCATGTCTTTCCCTAACCGAGGACCTAGGACCTAGGACCCGCCGAGCGAACCTAAAAAAGGCCTGAATTGTGTATTGACGCGGGTTCTGGGCCTGTAGGTTTAATTAAAAGATTCTCACCCTCTGCCCCTCAACATTTCGGCCACAGCGTGTGAATGAGCTTGTGATATCCACACCACAACCGCAACCACGAGCTGTGGCCCACCTGTCAGCCAAAAAGCCACATTCTTCAAACCCAAAAACAAGCCCGTAAACCCTCAACCTACTTGGTCCGGCACTGATGCTGCGGATTGCCGGAGACTCAACGAAATGGAACCTGTGAGTGTGTTTCTGAGGTGTCGGCAAACCGCTGGCGGCTTAGGGTTTAGGAGTAATTGGATGATGTCAGCTTTCAAAAGTAGAAGCTTATCAGCTCACCCCCCTACGGTTTCGTGCTTCGGTAGGTCTGACGGTTCGGGGCCTTGGTTTCCAGATGCTCCGGTTCCGCAGTCCAAACTATTTTCTGGAGCCTTTGCCTGCGAACTCCATGGTTTCATTCGCCCAGCAGCCAGTTGCGATTCACCCAGGCCCAGGTCCCTGTAGAGGCAAACTGCCGGAGAGTAACCCCCTGCGAAGGGCGAGGCACCCCTTTTCGCGAAGTGAGTTCTGCACCAAACTCTGAGGCGAGTTTCTGCACGGGTTTAGTATCATGTGGCTGGGTGTTTTCAGCAGCACCTGCCCAGTAAAGCATTGAAGAAGATGGGAGCTACCGGGGTCCCAACCAGACATGTCCAAAGTTCAATGTGCGGATTTGTTGCGAGGGTGACTCTGGTCTGGTTCGAACCGAATACCAGAAACATACAGTTATTTCAAGGGCCAATGGAATTTTCAAATTCTTTCATATGCCCAGGACCTGTCTTTCATCTTTCATCTGTTGAAACCTAGAGCTGCAGTTGTGAAGCTAGACCCACATGGACGGGCCATGTGCAAAGTCCCTTAACCTGAACCAGCGAAACCTTACCGTGTTCACAACAAGCCCTTCACAACAAGCCTATGTAGACCGAATCCCAAAGCTCAAAAACTCTCTTAGGCCATAGCCCCAGAACCATAGTCAGGTTCTCAAGACCCCCTTGTGTAGCTAAGCCATACCCCGTATGAGATGTAAGGAAACACTCCATGCTTTGAGGCCTTATCGGGCTCGCTGGGTAGTGAGCTCAGGCTCACGCCACTGACGCGGCACAAAGGCGCAATCTCCGGCCCTCAGGGTCATGTTCCACCACCTCACGGCACAGTCCGCGACTTTGATTTGGGTCGGTGGAGCCTTAGGGTGTGTAGGATTCCTATACCACCGTAAACCCTACCTATAGTCTCCATTGTAGTTCCTTTTTGGGGGATACCTTATAGAATCCTTAATCCATAATTGGTTAAACCAAAAAAGGAACTACAATGGAGACTATAGGTAAACCCTAAACGCGCGTTGGAGCGTTGTCGGCTTTTGAGTTTTTGCGGGGTGTAGGGCCAGCTCCGGGCTGGGAGTTCGGGTAATGTGGGGGGCCTTAACATGTAGAATAGGGTTTGGCGGGTGTATGATACTATAAATATAAAAAGGTATATACTATAAATATAAAAAGGACTATAAATATAAAAAGGAGCCCCCCAAAAATAGTATAGGCAATTACTGAGGCCTGTATACTAGGAGCTACGTTGTTTCTGAATGAGGCTTCGAAGCGCCCGCAGCCCTGAACCGCGTAACGACACAACCGAAAATACAACATAAGCACGCTGGTCCAGCAACCTACGCGAAGAGAGATAAAGGCATAGAAAGAGAGAAAGAGAGAGAGAGAGAGAGAGAGAGAGAGAGAAAGAGAGAAAAACAAATCTCAACCTAAACTCTAAGTACACAGACCGTGCCCACCGAGCCACGAAAGAGGAAGCCATCAGACCTGATCCCCCACCGCGACTCTCCAACCTACACCCAAGCCCCCACACCTTCGCTCGAAACAGGCCTAATATAGGGGCTTTAAAAATATTAGAATAGGGTTTTGGGGTATATTAAGCTATAATTATTATAAGGAACCCCCCAAAATATGATTAGAAATATTAAACCATAATTATTATAAGGACCCCCCCCAAAACAGCGTTAGAAATATTAAAACTATAGTTCTTATAAGGAACCCCCCAAAATAGTATTAGAAAGTTCTTGAAGCCCCTGAATCTGAAAAAAGTCCCAAATCCGATGGCCCCAGGTCGGCCTCAGCTGATCCCAGCCAGGATACTTCTCCAAATCGACCTGATCTTAGGGCTTAGGGTTTAGGGTTTAGGGCTTAGGGTTTAGGGCTTAGAGTTTAGTGCTTAGGGTTTAGTGCCTTGGGTTTAGGGTTTAGGGCTCAGGGTTTAGGGCTTAGGGTTAAGGCTTCCCAAACGCCAGCAGGAGAGACCACCAAGAGTGAAACCAATTCTCTTTCCCAACCTAAGGACGCCCATAGAGGGTGCCTCTCTGCTGGGGGAAGGATCCCGAGCCGTTGTGTTGAAATCACAGGAAGTCCCACCCTGCCTATACAGCCGCCCTAAAGCCTTTCTTGAACAAGGTCTCCCTGAAGCCTAAAGCCTACACCTTGAATCCTCAAACCGCAAGACCCTGGAGCTCTGAGGCCCTGAACCCAAAAGCCCCAAACGCCAAAGCGGTTTGGGGGTATACTATACTATAATTATAATAAGGAGCCCCCCAAACCCTATTCTAATTATTAAGGCCCCTATATTACTCTAAGATTGCATCCGCTTCCACTCTGCGAGACGCTTTTGAGCAAGTTCTGCTCATGTTCCAATGTGTACGTGCCTACGGCAGCAAACCACACACCCTGTAGATGTTCGGGGCCTGCTGCATACCAAACGGTATCTCACCAAAAGTGCGAGACTGCACAGCCAGATCTATCAACCTCCACTATCGCAACTGTTGTTGTTGCTCTGCTGGGTCTTAGATGGGGTATATCAAATATGATGTAATTATATATTGCATGTTAGATAGTATATGTTGCTGTACGGGATTGGGTCTCGCAGGTTTCTCTCGCTGCAGCAGCATCCTTCAGCGCAGCAAACTCTCAATCTCTCGATGCTGATTCTTCCGCCTCCACACAGTTACAGTGGCCTCCAGTATGCAGATGTTCATGCATATGTATTGGTACTCAGAATGAAACTTACGCCTTACATGAGAATATGGACCCTGCACTCTAAACATGTCCTGGCAGATCTGATGCTCCGGAGACTGGGGGCCATGCACACGTGAAGTCTAAGGTGGAGCACAGCACAAATCTGCGCGCATGCATGTCTCTTGGTCGCCCTCTATCGCATCTGTGCCTCTCTCGGCGGCTGTCTCTTGTAACCGCAATGTGCTTAGCTGATCATAGTATTCCTGTTGAGCCACTTATTGCTCAAAAGCCTCAACGACCATGGACCAAGAAACTTATGATCCTGATGGCCTTCCTGAAAGAAGTGTGTATGACATGAAATCTGGGCTGCCAGCATTGTCTACATCGATTCGTCCGGCAAACTGGCCATACCTGGGACTTTGCGCCTATCTTGTGCACGGGCTCCTACAGACAACTTCCGTAAGGCCCCTCATCTTCGCCCTGCGCTCTAAACCCTAAACCCTATACCCTAAACCCTACACACTACACCCTAAACCCTACACCCTAAACCCTCACCATGCCGTGAACTCAGAATGTGACCGAAAGCATATGCTTTCAGCCCTGGAGCCCTGCGCCTTAAGCCCACATCCCAAAGGGTTCCTCAAAGGGGTCTGTAAGGGCTACTACAAGGGTTCAGGGTTTCGGGTCCTTGATAATTTTAATAGGGTTTTGCGGTATATTCTACTATAACTATAATAAGGAACCCCCCACAATAGTATAGGTAATTATGTAGGCCCCTATAGTAACGCAAAGGTCCAGGGCATCGGCGCATCTTCGAAGGCGGGATCCTCGAAAAGCGGGCGGCAGGAACTTGCATAGTACACCGTGGCTCCCGCGTTCTAGTACCAGGGGGGTTATATATAGTGAAAAGAAATGTAATATACCATAGAATTAAAGAGCGCCCTCAAACCTAGTCTTACTACAAATATCCAGGCTTCTAGATGAAACCATAAAACTTGAACCCTTCTGCTCTCACGCTCGGACGAGGCCCGACGAGGTTCATGAGTCGAAGCTTTCTGAAAGCGTTCAGAGTGAGTAGGCCTTGTCATCTACCGTTTTCCGGCACTCACACTCGCACAAAGCCTGGCAAGGTCTGTAATTAGCCATCTACCGTTTAGGGTTTAGGGTTTCGGGCATGAACCCCTAAACCCTCAGCTGTAACCGCAAGATCAGTCAAGTACCCTAAACCCTAAACCCTAAACCCTAAACCCTAAACCCTAAACCCTAAACCCTAAACCCTGAACCCCCCCGCAGATGCAGCTCAGAAGGCTTCGGGCTGAAGGATCGCTCAGGGATCTTTCGGTGACGTCTACGTCTGCAACGTTCCTTTTTTAAAAGGGACCCTATCCTTCTGTAGGGTTTAGTGTTTAGGGAGGAGTTTTTAAAACGGACCCTATCCTTCTGTAGGGTTTAGTGTTTAGGGAGGAGGGCATGGACGAACGCATCAAGGAAACCAAGAAGCGAAGGCCATCGAGCCCTACCGCGCCTGTTTTCTTCAAAAAGACCACCTCTTCCATGCTGAGTTTCGAGACCTGTTGCTGATGCCCAGAAAGTCTTTCGCGGCATCTAATGCATCACTCACAGAGGCCTGCATTATGAGCCGAGCTTCTGAGAGTTTAAACAACTCGATTCTTCGGGCTCGCGCTTCGCTTTAGAGCGTAGCTGGAAGATCCCGATTCAGTCATGTTGCTCAAAACTTCTGCTGAAGCAGATGTGCAACAGAAAAAGAGCTCGAGAGCACTTTGAGTTAGGCAAGTGTCCTGAGCTGAGGTTCTTTGAGCAAATTATGGCGTACTGACACAGACATGATGATGCGAGAAGGGCAATCTCATGATGTCCCTTGCATCAATCACAGTCCTCGAGGCTGGCCCGAAGCGTTGGCTAGTGCCTTTGCAGTTGAAGTACGCGAACCCCAAATCCAAGATCTCATGTGCAGCTATTCATCTGAAGACTCGAAGCCCTTTCAAGTCCGCCGCCAAAAGAACGACGTTTTGCTTGATTCCCGCACTGCCACAGCACCTCATGCAATGCTACTCTCATGATTTCGGTTCTATGAGCGGCAAGTCAGTTTCCAAGCTGCGCTGGCTCCGGAAAGTATGCAATGGCGATTCTTTGATGCTTACACTCGGGCACCTGCAATTTGGAACTACAGTTTGGGTTGAGGGTTTAGGTTTTGGGGTAGGGTTTAGGCATGCCTAGCCAAGAAAAGAAGCTATCTGGGCAGCAAACTAAACTAGCGTCACGTGAGGAAGGGCTTTTTTTTACCAGCCCCATAATTATATATATATATATAACCCCAACGCTACTTGCAGTAGTATTCATGATTCATAAGGAGCCCTGTGGAGACTCACCGAAATGGGAACATGAACCCTGTCTCGCGTACTCGGTCCAGCTGTCAGATGCGACCCGCTTTCGTGTTCACCCAGACTTGCATCAATGGGCGCACTACCGAGCGGTAAACGTTAAACACGCAGATGTCAACATTAGTGTCAAAGCTACTGAGGCACCGATGCCACCTATGCCTGCTTTGAACCCGAACCAGGTTCCCGGTTTCGCATGAACACCGAACCCAAAACCTTTGACCCTCTGTAGAACGCCTATTAACCCTTCGTGTGGACTCAGGTTCATGGCCTATGAAGATCTTTCGTGAACTGCTGATAACTCTGTATGCTAAGTCAAAACCCAACCGATACCCTCGCCGACCTTGCCGCTTTCTCGGGGTTAGGACAAGGCGCCCGTGGCTCGTAAATTTCCCTTATGCTTTCAAAACACTAAGTTGCCCACTATGTTTCGCGTTTGATTTGAAGAAGCTGCCGGCGAGACATGTCCGACCAACTGTCTGCTTACTATCTGTCCCCGGCCTTCATCGGTGAGAAGCCTGTAACTACAGAAGCGTTTAAGTTTGGTGTTCTAGGCTGTCGGGATTTGCGTTTCGAGTTTGTGCAGCCTTGCGCACGCGAACCCTTTCGCTCAGAATCCGAAACCTGAAGTGGGGCTCTTTGCTGAAACCAGGTAACACCCTCTAAGCCCCACTCCATTGAGGATTCGGATTCCAATCTGGATCCTGATGTGCCAGGTCAAACATTGCTCTCCCTTTGGGGACCTGTGTACTACTCCCTAACACACACCCTAAATTGCGGCTTTTGTTGCGTATGGACTCTCAACTTAAAGTGAGGTTTCAGTCGCCTTCGAAGCTATGCCACTACCAAAATACACCATTAAACCAAAACGCGCCCAAAAGTAGTCCCGAACCCCAAGCCCCAAGGCCTGCAATGAAAGCTTGCTTCCTAAACCCTCAACTGGTTCCGCTGACTCAGAGACAGGCATTCAGGTTTAAAAGCCCTGGAACGATAGGGACACTTGGTAACGCCAACAGAGGGTCCCGGTCCGCAGAATGGTTATTACCGTTGGCTGTTCTTGCTACCAGAACCTCGTCTTATGCATGTACAACACCATTATATGTTCTACATGTATATATAAACTTATGTATATGTAGATGTAGGGTTGTACATACATGTATAGGTATGTACATCTGTATGTATATACTTACTTATTTACTTACTTACTTACTTACTTACTTACTTACTTACCTACTTACTTACATAACTAACTAACTTACTTACTTACTTGCTGACTTACTTACTTTCTTGCTTGCTTGCTTGCTTACCTGCATGCAGGAATGCATGCATGCGTGCATTCATATACATATATATATATATATGTATATTTATTTACACATTTGTACATGTGCATGTTTATGTACATGTATATGTATATATCTTGCCAAGATGCGAACTTGTGCATAAACCGACTTGCGCATGCATGTGCATGCCTGTTTAGCGGAACCCTCCGCTTGCAACTCCCATTTGGGGGTTTCTGAAAATAGGGGACCCTAATGCAGTACCCTAAATAGTAGGATCCTTAATATAAGTACCCCCAAAATCCCCCAAAATAAGGCACCCCTAATTTTCGGAAACTCTCATCTCCGTAAGCCAAGGCCACCCTCGCTCGCTGCACTTCCGGATCGGCTCTCCGAGCCAAAATACCGCAGTTTTCGGGTTACAAACCCTAACCCCCCAGGTGCCTACTATATAGGGCCCTAGGGGCTAGAGTACCCTATGGGCTAGAGTACCCTATATAGTAGGTACCTGGGGGGTTAGGGAAAGATTTAGGATTTCGGGGCTTCTGCGTTTTTTTTTGCGGAAGCCTGGCAATTCAAAACGATGATGCCCGTAGTCGAGTTACCTGATGCTTAACACAGCCATCAGCCATCAACAACAATGGCCCGGCAACATTTTCAATTACTGCTATCATCGTCGAGTCCAACATGAGCCTCAGCAGTGCAACGTCTCCCCTAAACCCTGGCCCTAAACCCTAAACCCCAACCCTCGTGATCGTTGTCCCGGCAGTCTTCGAGAACAGAACTCCGAAAGCCCGGGCCCGAATTCACCTGAGACTCAGTATCCTCAACACCAATCCCTAAAGCGCAGTGCATTAGGTTTGTTTTGTAAATCAAGGTTCTTTATTTGAAGACCGAAAAACCCTAGTTTTCTCAATGACCTGAAGCCTCGACTTTACACCCTGAAGCAATGTAGAGAAAACCTAGGTTTTGGACAGAATGCCTCCAAAGTTTTCTGGCTGCACTACCGAGCCAACACCCCTTGACTAGGACGCAATTTCTTACGTCATAAGTGCTTTCTCGTCATGATGCAAGACAATGCTGACTGCAACCCTAAGCCTGCATCTGGGCCCCGGAGCCTTTGCCTCTCTGGCAACACCCTATGCCGCTGTTGTCACGAAAGGCTTCAAACATGAGCAAAGCTTCCAGGTATTGGCTTTGTGGGTTTAGGAAGATAGGGTAATGTAGGGGCCTTAATGATTAGAGTAGGGTTTTGGGCTCCTTTATAGTATACAGTATAAGCATAATAAGGAACCTAAGGAATAATAGTGGTAATTACGTATAGCATCGGGTTGATGAGTTTAGGATTTTTGATCTCGGGCAAACCCTACACGCTAGACTTCGAAGTGCAGTGATGCGATGATGCGAAGCGGCACTCCATGCCGTCGACGCAACCAAGTGAGGGGGGCAAACTACGAGCGGGTGGTTCCCAGATATGGACGAAGATCTTGAACAACAGCAACGTGCCGAATCCTGCAGAATCGAGTGGTCCATACCTTGGGTGCCAAACAACCCGTTCGAAATCAAGCTGAAGAGAGGCCAACCTCATCGTGAGACTGTCACAGCCTGTACGTCAGCAAAAGCCGCCAGGAAGCTTTTGCAGCATGCTCTACGGCAGCTGAAACTTACGAAACAATTTCACGCGCTCGAGCTCTAGAGAGAGAACTGCCGCTTCACAGCACTGGCAGTGTCCGGGCGGTGCATGCCACGTACGCTGCTGCCTGGGAAGAAGGTAAGTTTCCGAAGGAAATCAGGCTCGAACGAGCCCTGAGGGCCTTAGCATTGAGGCGCCCTCTTCGAACCTCTACACTCTACACCATTGAGGTCACCCTTGTCATCCCTGGCGCTTTGAGCCAACTGTCACGACCGAAGTCCTCGACACGACAACCCAAATCCTAAAGCTCCAAACCCTAACCCTAATGTGGTTTGATGACTCGTTGCATCGTACCTGTTGACATCCCCCAACATCGAGATCCGAAACCCGTAAAAGCCCCATCAATCCCATGCTACATGATAAATAGGGTCCGAAGCCCTGCTGCGGGAGTGAAGCTGAGCATAGCTGAGCCCCAAAACCTTCCAGATGGTGCCTTTGGTTGCATTTTTGCGTCTTGGGGTAAAGGGTTTGAGGACTTCGGGCTGATACGCGGATTTAGGAGTGTCCAGTTCGTGATGACTTACCTGAATTTGGGAATAGTTTCGTATCCTTCGAACTCCGCAGTCGCAAGCTACATCATCCGCTTGGAGATTTTGTGCTGATGGCAGCCGTGAACCCACATGATCCCGGGCGAAATCATCGCCAAGCCGCATGGCGACTGCATCCAGGGCCTCAACGGGAGAGAGGTCATGCCAGTTTTTGCGTCTTGGGGCAGAGAGTCTTTGGCTTGATTTGGATGAGCTACAGCTTGCACGGCCGCGGCTTGAGGTTGCTGCGGGACCTTTCGGAATCCGTGTATGGGTCCTACCCCAACGCGAAGATCTTAGATCTCTGGCTCTGAGTGTCTTCCACCGTATGTGCTGCTCTACGGGAAGGCACATGCAGGTTAGATTCCGTGACACGCCTCGTGCTTGGAACGCACACGCGACTCGTCACTAGTCACTAGTCACCAGTTGAAAAACACCACCATGGTGCTCTTAGCACCTAAGTTTGGGGTCGACTATGTTGAGGTTGGCAGGATAAGGAACAGTTGCTGGTATTGAGGCTGAAATTCCTAGTCCTAGCTTACAACAATCACGCAAGCTTTCACAGGGAAGTCAGATGGACTTGACAGCTGCTGCGGACCAGTGAACCAATACCGATGAAGAAGTACAGCCGCCACACCCTCCTCGCTGAGAACAGTAAACAATGCGAGAATGCCCGGAATGCTTCGTCGCTTACCTCCTGTTGTTTCTGACGCATCCACACCCCGAAAGGATCTGAGTCTACAATGCTTTATGCATATATACATATATAAATGTTATGTATCTGCATATATATATATATATACGTAAATACACATATGTGTATGTACGTATGTACGTATGTATGTACGTATGTATGTACGTATGTATGTATGTAGGTATGTATGTATGCATATATGTATGTATGTATGTGTTTATTAGTTTTTGAATTGCCACCCTCGAAGCCAGGGCGAGCGGCGACCGCGAGCCCAAGCTCCGGGAGTGCCGTGGGGTGAAGGCCGGACTTGTCGGAGACACCTGTGAGAAAGGCCAACCCGCGCTATCCCGCGCTTGCAGTATATGCAGTATCACAAGGACCAGTGCGCAAATATATCGGGGCCGAATGGATACGTCCATAGCTTGGACTTCGGCCCGTCAATGAAACGGAAGGGCTTCGGAATGAGAAAAGCAAACGGCAGAAAGCCCCTGAACACCCTAAGACCCTCAACCCTATAAGCCGTAAACCCGGTACTCAAAGTCGAGGTCAGATCCCCCAGTCATGAAATCAAGCTTCAACTGGGCAGCTGATGCCGGTTTAGGGGTTTAGGCCTGGGCCCTGAACTACATAGAAAAGGAGTCGGAACACTAAGTAACCGTGTCATATATAATTAGTCCCTACAAAACTGTGCTCCACCCCAGAACTCTAGTCTAGGCCTTATGGTGGCTTTTTCAAAGATGTGGAAGCCGCAAAGACCCGAAACAAAAATCCTAAAGCCTAAACCCCTAAACCCTAAACCCTAAACCCTAACTTTGGAGGCTCCTGCCTGGAAGGCCATGAGCACATTCAGCCCGCTCTGCGCCTTTTTGGGGGGGGCCCAGCTGCTCGGCTAATCGGGTTTTTCACTAGGGTTTAGGGGCTTAGGGTTCAAGGGTTTGGGGTTTCGGATTTCGGGTTTAGGGTTTAGGGGTTTCGGGGTTTCGGGGTTTAGGAAATTATCAGCCGTGCGAGTTGTGGGGGCACGAGGTGCATGGGCGACTTCAAGGCCTTTGGGAAGTCAGGCTTACGAGGTAAATGTATAGAAGTCGGCCCTAAACCCAAAACCCTAAACCCTAAACCCTGGACCCTAAACCCTGAACCCTAAACCCTAAACCCTGAACCCTAAACCCTAAACCCTAAACCCTAAACAATGAACCCCTAAACCCTAAACTGTACACCCTAAACCCTAAACCGGGCGAGCCGGGCCCTGCGGCCTGGGTGAACCTAAGCCCCAAACCCATTTTCCTAGCTGCTGAACCAAGGCGACTTTCTTCAAGAGAGCCTAATCTGTGTAGTTCTCTATATTAGGGTCCCTGGTAGTCTCCTGTGTAAGGGTGCCGTCGTATTTTTTCGGGACCTAGAAGGGGAACCCTGATCGATTTAGGGAACGGAGGAAGGACTTACGAGAACCTGCCCTAACCCCTAAACCCGAANNCCTAAACCCTAAACCCTAAGTGCCTGCAGAACCTGCATGGTGCCCCAAATCGACTCTGTCGATGTGGCACGCAGCTGGGCAGGCATTTCGTCGTAGGAGAAGACCTTGAGCCGAGGATCATCGTACTTAAGGGTTTAGGGTTTAGGG
>CAJNDV010033519.1:45160-72503 GCA_905221635.1 Symbiodinium sp. CCMP2456 | reverse complement strand
GGGTTTAGGGTTTAGGGTAACCTGATCAAGCCTGAACAACTGCTTAGCGGGTAAGGCCCAAATTCACAAACCTACACAAGAACTAAGCCAACGCTTCCTAATCCAAGTACTACTAAGCTCCAGACCCAGAGCTCTACACACCCTGAAGGAACTGTCCATTCTAGCTCCGTTTTTCGTTTTAACCAGTCATCTAGTCAAGATCCTACTAAGTAACCCCGAAAAAGGAACTAGAATGGAGACTTAGTGATAGAGCTACCCTAACCCTAAACACCCTCAACCCAAAGAGCTACTATCAACATCTCGGGTCCGAAGGACTATGGGATCAGGGTTTAGGGCTTAGGGTCCTTGTTGAGGGTTTGGCACTCATGAATGGGGTTGCAAGGCTTGTGCCACGGGTTCATGTGGAGTTTTGTAGGGTGCCTGAGCTAAGGGAGTTGAACACAAGCAGTGAACAGTCTGCTTCCGGTGTTGTCGCACCGTAGTTTAAGCTCTTAAACCCAAATCCAAAAGCCGACACATGTTTGGGTTCATAGGGCTTGCTCGTGTTAGCGTTAAGAGCCTTAGCAGGCCGTCAGTCGCATTTGGATAGCACCCTGCTTTCCGTGCGCAACGGTAGAGTTTAGTAATTTGCTGTCTCGGCACAAAGACTATTACTTGTATGAACATAAACACAGAAATACCAGAAGCCAACTTACACCACCCCCAAGCACTAAGCCTGCACACTCCCACCCGAACTGTGGTCCCAGTGGCTTTCGCTGGTGGCCGCTCCCCTCTTTCCAAGCGCATTCTGCCATCACCTGGGCTCTTCTTGACTTCGCCCTAAGGCCCTCAACCCCGAGTGCACTAAGCCGGAGGCCCCAAACCCGACCCAACCAGTGTCGCAAACCTGAAAGGTCTAAGCCCCAAACTCCTCAATGGCAAGCAAGTCGCTGTGAATCCGCTCCAGAAGTTGAATAGTCTGGGCCGCAGGGAACACCTGGAAATGGGCTGTTCGGGATTCAACTCTCTGGTGCCCGGCCCGAAACCCTAAACCCTAAACCCTGGATCTTGGCCAGGCTGTCATTTCAAGAGATCCACAGACAAGGGGCACACCCTCACAAACTCTAAGAGGTTTAGCTCCAGGGCTTCGAGATTTTTTGGGGTCGGGGGGGGTTCTTCGTGGCTTCGCTCTGTCGGGTCCGATGTATCTCTCGAACAACTCTCCCAAACTTCCCAGAAAGCCGCAGATCCTTAGGTAACGAGACCTCCTGGAGTTATACTGGGGTTCTTGTGTTGGTGTGAGGAGCAGCAGGCCTTGAACTCTATGGGAGTTTGTTTCTACGGTTTCCTGGCTAACCCTGAAACGTGACGGCAAAATGGGGTAAGTCCATGGCAAAACGGGCTCCATGTGCCCTAAACCCTAAACCCTAAACCTCAGCTTCCCTTCGAAGGAGCACCTCACTCGTCGGCGCCCCAACCAAATCTACAAGGCTGGACGAGGCGGCCGTGATCTGCAACCCATCCACGTCCTTGGGGTCCCAGACCCCTCAAAACATAGAACCCGGTTTAGTTTAGGAGTTTAGGAGTTCAGGGCTTGTTTTCCCATCCGCTTCGCTGACTAGGTCCCTGCTGGGTTTAGGCATTCGGAGGTGTTGGGCGTTCTTAGGGTTTCAGAGGTTCGAGCAAAAGCAGAAGACAGCAAGGCCCGGGGTGTGGGCTGAGGATTTAGTGTGTTTAAGGAGGATTACGAACATAGGTATTCTCTATGTCTTTGGGTATTTCTAATGCTCGCAGATCAAGAATACATGTCAGATGTTCTTTATCCCGTCTAGACACGCACTCCTTCCGAAACCAGGAAAAATTTCTTTAATTATGGGTCCAAGCATCGATCTCGAGAAAGAGAGTCCCACGCCCGTGCTGCACAGGCACCTGACCGGGGACGTGAGATTGCCAGTTGGGCGCGGGCATGTCTGCCGGATCAATAGAGGGACGAGACTAGACCGGACTACACTCCTCATCTCCAAAATTTGGCACCCTGTGTGTAGTACGAATTATTTTACCACTGCGATCCCTGCCAAAGCAAGGAGTGTAGATTGACAGTTGAACTCGGAGCCGCTAATTCTCATGTGATATTATCTGGTTCATTGCTAACAGTAATGTTATTTACCAAAACCCCCTGTAGCGCCGCGGCCTGAGATGCCTCGCTCCCTTGCGGTCCGAAGCTGAGGCTGTCAGCTGATGCGTCTGCCTCGCTCTCGAACCCGGTTGTCTGGCTCGTGACTCCAGTGTATGGCTTGGTATCCGTGAAATCTCGCAGACCCACGAGGTGACAGGTGCTGCCGTCTCTCTTGGTGTACATCACCTGAAGAACTTCTGTCTGCAGCTTGGTGGCACAGCTGTCGACCAAGCGAGTGTGGAAAGCGTGCGCACCCATTCCTTCTGAGGCACCACTTATGACACTGCTACAACTTCTGCTACGGAAGTTGGTCAGCTTCGATAGTGCAGCAGCAGTGTCCGAGCCTGCCACTAAGTCTATGAAGCGCACACCTTTCAGCGACGCGCTGGTGTCTCGGAGGAGCATTGCCGCCAGCTCTTTGGAATGCTTCGTCAAGCGGAGGTCACCGTCCAACTCCACCACGGCATCACAAGTCAACTGGAGTAGTGAGGAGGCCGCAGTCAGCTGAGTGGCAGTGTTGCAGCTCTCCATCTCCAGCTCTACCCGGCCTGCCAGATAGTCTTGCAAAGCCACAGCCAGGGCAACCAGCACTGCCATGTGCAAGCACTCCATACCTACGGCAGCTGTCCGGCCCCCGTAACTCAAGTCAAAATCCTCCACCGCCGCCCGCCAGCTAATGACGGCCAGGAAGGGCAGGTTGCTGAAAAACACCAAATAAATGCGGTCCACTGTGAGGATTGCAGGCAGCCGGAAAAGCGTGAAGAGCAGTGGGGCTACACGGGTGGTACTACGTGTGCTGGAGTTCATTGGCAGGAGATACAGCATCAGAATGCATGAGTAGATCACATACCAGAGGTCATGTTTGGTTGTTTGTGGCAAGACCAAAGACATCGTCATCCAAGCAAGCGTCCCAACCAGGGTCCAGCAAAAGGCACCCTGGATCGTTGCAGGTAGCTGGAAGACAACGCGCATCTGGACCAGCAGAACCATTACCAGTACTACAATCAGGTTGATGGCAACAATCTTCCTGCTGAGGTACCATCGAAGGGCTCGCACCTCCTTATGGATGGCCCTCCGACCTCGGATATCAGCAGCATGCTTCCTTAATGCTCAGCCTTAGAAGGGGCTGTTCCGAGTTTAACAACCACGATAAACTCCTAAATCCTCTTCACCTCAAGTGGCTGCTAGATTCCCGGGAGAAGGGAACCAATGATCTGGCGAGGCGGATGGCATAAGAGACGATTCGACGTCGGATAGCACCCATGGGCATTTGGCGTGTGCAAACCTGGTCGGCTGAGGAGCTTCGAAAGGCCGTCGTTTGGAGGTTGGGGGAATCTGTGTAGGGGTTCGTGGTTCAAGATGAATTGATAGTGGGAGACAGGCTGTATGGAAAGTACCGCTGAATTCCACCCCACTGCACTCGACCCCTCTCATCCGAGATTTACAGGCTGAGCCCCTAAACCCTAAACCCCTAAACCCTAAACCCTAAACCCTAAACCCCCAAACCCTAAACTTTAAACCCTAAAATCCCTAAACCCTAAACCCCTAAACCCTAAAACCCTAGACTACAGGAGAGTCCGACTCAAAGCCTTCCGATCTAACTGGGAGATGCCCCGAGGACCTGGAAGCCGCTGAAACTTTCATCCATGTGGTTTAGGGTTTAGGGTTAGGGTTTAGGGTTTAGGGTTTAGGGTTAGGGTTTAGGGTTTAGGGTTTAGGGTTTAGGGTTATTTGGGTAGTTGTCAAAATTATGGTCCCTTTTGGGGTACCCTAAATAATAGGTGCCGTATTATAATAAGGACCCAAAGAAGGGACCATAATTTCGACAACCACCCATGTGACAAGTACCCCGGAGGCGAAAGACTCAGCTTCATGAAATAGGGCTTATAGGGTTCAGCTAGGGTTCAGGCTTTATAAGGGTTTCCATGAAATAGGGCTTATAGGGTTCAGGCTTTATAAGGGTTTCATGAAATAGGGCTTATAGGGTTCAGGCTTGATAAGGGTTTCATGAAATAGGGCTTATAGGGTTCAGGCTTCATAAGGGTTTAGAGCTAGTTTAGGATTCAGGCCCCCCACCCCCTCGCCCCACGATGCCTGGTACAGCAGCCAGGCCGTCAGCAACACCTCTAAGGTGAAAGACGTGGCGACGTAGGCTGTTGGCCATTGCAACTCTACCTGGGGTTCATCCATCCCGGCCCGGCCCGCCTGGCACTGGATACCAGAATCAAAGAAATTGCACACACTCCGGTGATCCTAGATGCTGCAGCATGGGCATGGACGGTTTCGCAAGACAGTAAGCAGTCATGCAAGGTGCCGTAGGAATGGGCATGAAGGGGACATGCATATAGTACTGGTTCGACCTGTTTATCATAGCCACCTAGGCTCCCCGCTCAAAGCTGCATTGCTTAGGGCTTTTTCTGCTGTCGACACAACACTTCCGGTTCCTGAAGCAAGCAAAGGCCGGATTTCCCTGTCCCCAACACATCCTTGATGTCATACTTGGAGGTTCATGGGTAGTTTGTACAAGTGGAGTTATAAGTCCCCTAACATAGGTTATAACTATAGTTACCCTACTTATAAGCCCACTTATAACTACCCATGAACCTGCAAGTAGTAGGGTTATGCAAAACCCGAGAGGTTGAAGGTTACCCGCCCAAGTACGAATGTCAGCTCCTATATAATGCACCTTCAGCCCCTCATGCACTTGAGCACTTGTCCGAGATCATGCCAGCAAGCCAAAACAACAATTTATTGAAGAATCTTGCTAATCCACATGGCTAGAAGCTCGACGCAACTCTGCCGACTATTCCCGGAACCACAAAGAATCCTTCTGTGGGAGTTTCAACAAATCAAAGTTCACGGGAATATGAAACCAATGAGACCCGTAATTATCTCACCCCAACCCTGCCAGACCCTTCAAGTTGTATAACCTCTAAAACCCTGGAAGACTCCATCAACGCCCTTAAAGAAGTCCGATGCTCCTTCTGAGCCTCGTCTTCGGCATGTACCCATCCCATCTTCCTGGGCAGCGAAGCTGGGAGCTAGGATTAGGGGGACCCTTGGGGATATAGACCCTCTCAATAAGGTCCCTTTTAAGAAAGCCAAAAGTAGGGTTCAGAAGGGGTACCCTTCAAGGGGTACCCCTAATAATACTACCAAGCTTCTGGTCTACGACTTCGTGGCTGTCGGGGTGGGGATTGAGAGCTTTTGGGTTTTGGATTCTCAAGGCTTTCGGGTTTAGGTTAGGTTCACGGTGGTTGGGTTCTCTCTGGTTTCCATTCAACGCTACGGTTTCGATGCTGTGCAGGCAGTGTATGTCGATGAGTTCCAGCTGCGCGTGGATTTATGTGCACATGTTCGCTTGCACGTACGCACCTTACACACGGTGACACACAGGGAAGTATTTATGTTCACATGCCTAACACTCCCATATACAGAATGGAAATCTATGAGTGCCTGTTTCTCAAACAGTCAGAACCCCTTAGATATAAGCGCAGATACCATATCCAAATCCCTACCTGCTTGCATTCAAGAAAACATGTGCATGCGCACATTCATTCCTGCGTTGGTTCATTCATCCAACAAGCATGTATTCATTGATTGGTTGATTGGTTGACTGACTGGCTGACTGACTGTTTGGTTGATTGACTGATTGATTGGTTGATGGATTGATGGATGGATGGATTGATTGACTGATTGGTTGATTGAGTGAGTGAATGAGCGATTGACTGATTGCATGATTGATTGACTGACTGACTGATTGATTGACGGACTGATTGAATGAGTGCTTGATTGCCTGGATATTCATACATGCGTAGCATATCATACCGCACCATACCACATCATACTAGCATACAAACATACACGCAGGTATGCATCGATTTTTGCATACATACATACCAACCTACGTACTTGCATGTATACGTACATCTGTACATGCGAACATACACAGGCACAGACACACACACACACACACACACACACACACACACACACACACGCATACATCCATCCATCCATCCATCCATCCATCCATCCATCCATCCATCCATCCAGTCCGTCCGTCGATGCATGCAAAAATACATACATGCATATATACATAAGATTAGATAAGTACATACATAACATAACATGTAAACATACATACACATAAGCGCATACATGCATAGGCACATGTAAGCATGAGTGCATGTGGCAGGAAGAGAAGGAACCGAACCGCGAACCGTGGAACCGGAACCGTCAGAACCGGAACCTGTGAACCGAGTAGTAAAACCGGAACCGTCGAACCGAACCGAAATAGAAACCGAACCGTGAAAGGTTCCAATTCCCCGGAGTTAGGGGTCAGGGTTCTCTACTTTTATCTCTTCCCTGCTCTTCTCTTCTTTGATTCTTGCTCTTATTTGCTTGTCTTTGCTGTTGGCGTGTAGCAACCTCAAGTCAGGAAAACAGAGCAAACAAGAACGGCTCAGAAATAGTTCCTTTGCCCAAAACAAGCCAACCCCTCGTATGGCACCCCTGGGAGGCCTTTAGAAGAGCCCTCGAAGGCCAACCGAACCGAAAATTCCTAACACAATGTGTTAGGGTGATTCTCGGTTGGTTGTCTTTCGGAGAGCTGTTTCAAAAGCCTTGTAAAGGCCCAAACCCCCCAAAATCGTCCCAATGTGTTAGAGCGATTTTCGGTTCGCTATCCTTAAGAGAGCTCTGTAAAAGGCCTTGTAAAGGCCCAAACCCACCAAAATCGCCCTAACACAATGTGTTACGGCGCTTTTCGGTTCGTTGTCCTTCGGAGAGCTATTTGAAAGGCCTTGTAAAGGCACAAACCCCCACAAAATCGTCCTAACACAATGTGTTAGGGCGATTCTCGGTTGGTTGTCTTTAGGAGAGCTGTTTCAAAAGCCTTGTAAATGCCCAAACCCCCCAAAATCGCCCTAACACAATGTGTTAGGGCGATGTCCTTAGGAGAGCTCTTTAAAAGGCCTTGTAAAGGCCCAAACCCCCCAAAATCGCCCTAACACAATGATAATGTGTTGGGGCGATTTTCGGTTCGTTGTCCTTCGATAAGCTTTTTGAAAGGCCTTGTAAACGCCCCCCCTCAAAAAAAATCGTCCCAACACAATGTGTTAGGGCGATTTTCGGTTCGCTGTCCTTAGGAAACCTCTTTAAAAGGCCTTGTATAGGCCCAAACCCCCCAAAATCGCTCTGACACAATGTGTTAAGGCGATTTTCGGTTCGTTGTCCTTGTCCTTCGGAGAGCTCTTTGAAAGGCCTTGTCAAGGCCCACCCCCCAAAATCGCCCTAACACAATGTGTTAGAGCCATTTTCGGTTCGTTGTCCTTAGGAGAGCTCTTTCAAAATCCCCAAAATCGCCCTAACACAATGTGTTAGGACGATTTTCGGTTCGTTGTACTTTGGAGAGCTCTTTCAAAACCCCCCCAAAATCGCCTCAACACAATGTGTTAGGGCCATTTTCGGTTCGTTGTCCTTCGGAGAGCTCTTTAAAAGGCCTTGTGAAGGCCCAGCCCCCCACGATCGCCCTAACACAATGTGTCAGGGCGATTTGCGGTTCGCTGTCCTTAAGAGGTCTTCTAAATATTCTAAAGGCCTCCCACTGCTTCGTTCGCTGGTTTTGAAGAGCTCGTCGGCCAATGCTTTAGATTGAAGGGTGGCTCAGGGTGTCAGGCTTTCTTTCTGGAGCCCTGCGAACTGCGAACCGAACCGTCCAGAACCTTCCCTCAAAACCGAACCGCACCGCAGAAACAGAAACCGTAACCGAACCGAACCGTTTGCTTCCTGATGTGGCGATTACATGAGTATCTTGGTTGTGTGTATCCACCTGCTTCCAAATGTCCTGTCCCCTCAGAACCAATAGCCTTCAACAGCTGTCAGTCAGCACAGTTCTAGACTTTCAGCACGGCGGCCTTTTCCGGATAGGGGCAGACGATTCCCACAAAATCCAATCCTGCATGTTCACACGCTGTCCGTATGCTTCCCCTTTGGGACTTGTACCATGACTCGGGACTCAAAACGAAAGCTTAAAAAGGAATAATCACTAGTCCCACAGTTTGAACATGAGTACTTAAGGCCCTTGTGTGGAAGGTTTTCTATCAAGACTTGCTGGTGGCTTGAATACTGGAACTCTCTGTGGTTGCGCTATGCTTGGACATCCCTCTGAACCTCAGTTACTCTCCAGGTTCTTCGGAGCGTAGTACCTAGAGGCTCTTTCAACTCAGTATCTCGACTTTGCATGCGCTGTAAACCCTGAAGCCATCCTCCAAACCCATGTTGCATCCCCTGCTAACTGCGTCATATCAATGCTCGAGGCGACTTAATTAACACCGCATTCAGGAACCCCAAGGATGAGTTTCACACCAATTTAGGGTTTTAGGGTTTAGGGTTTAGGGTTTCCATACAAATCCCTGACAAAATCCTCGTGTTAGGCCCCCGAGGTTGCTAAGGGTTCAGACGAGTTGAAACCTTCGTTTCGGGATTGGGCTTTTTGAGCGTAGGGCTCAGGCTTTAAGGCTTACGGTTCAGGGTACGTATGGTTGTTCACACCCAGGGTATAGAGTTTGGGGTGTAAGTTTCAAGTAACCAGGTAGCGTTTGGCAATCAGGCCCTGGACCCTAAGCCGTAAACCCTGAACCCTAACCCCTAAACCCTAAACCTCAAGCCCTTAACCCTAAACCCTGCGTCTTCGGACTCGGGTTGATGCATAGGGACGCCCAAAACATGAGCAGACCTAATGCAGGGGCCTCAATAATTAGAATAGGGTTTTAGGGCCCAGTATGCTATACTTACAATAAAGAACCCCCCAGAATAATATAGGTAATTATTTAGGCCCCTATATTAACCGACTGAATCCCCCCGTCCACCGTCATGACCCTGATAGTACTGGGAGTTAGGATCGGGGAAGGGCCCTTGGGGATATAGACCCTCTCAATAAGGTCCCTGAAAAGAGCGCCGGAAGTCGGGTTACCTAGGAAGTCCTGGTTTTGAGGGGTAGAGTTTAAGTTTAAGGCTTTGGGTTTAGGGTTTAGGGTTTAGGGTTTAGGGTTTAGGGTTTAGGGTTTAACCTGAAAGTCCAGCGCGTTCTTTGCTAAAGCCACTACCCCACCCGCAATTCCAGATGGAAGAGCCAGATCTGGAAACCGTTGGTTCAAGAATTCCCAACATAGTACATATAGGTTTAGGGTTTAGGGTTTAGGGTTTAGGGTTTAGGACCCAGGCAATGAACTAAGAACCCTGATCAGCACAAGCGCAAAATCCTGGACGCTGCGGAACCCCTGTGGGGGTTTCCGAAAACAGGAGACCCCAGTATAGTATCCTAAATAGTAGGTTCCTTATTTTAAGGACCCCAAAGGTACCCCCTGATTTTCGGAAACTCCCTTATAGTCCAGGCTCCAGAGCCTGCGTCCCGGAACAGTACATGCACTGAACCCGCGTTGAAGACCCTGAAGAGACACGTACTATAGGGGCCATAATAATTAGAATAGGGTGTTGGGGCTCTTTATACTATAATTTATAATAAGACAGGACCCCCCCAAAAAAATAGTATTGGTAAGTATTTGGGCCCCTGTATTACAGAACCCTCATTAGACAAAGGGAAACCCTGCATTAGGGACGGTTGAACCTTCTGGCCGGCGAACATGCAATGGATGTTGTCCTGAAGGAAAAAAATCAGTTCACACAGGCGGTTTGCGGCTTGGGATTGCTGAACTCGACTCGAAAACCTGACGACTCACTTCGTGAGCGCTTAAGGATGAAGAGTTTAGGGTTTAGGGTTTAGGGCTCGGTTTAAGGGGTTTGGGGCTCTGGGAGTTGCGAAGCGACAAGGCTAAATATGGGTAGCTCTCTGAATTAGGACCCCTTTTTAGGTCCCCAATAATCCCAAGATAATACAGCACCCTTGCAAACGGACCCTAAAAGGGACCCTAATATAGAAAACTACCCATAAAGGTTCTGCTTCCTACACCCTGGCCCAAGACTCTGCAGTATGTTTATGATATGCCCTACCTAAACCGAAAACCCTAAACTCCCTGATGCCCTCAATCGGGCGGTCCTGACCGTCTTGATGGATGACCGACTTCGTGCTGCCGCTGCTGATCCACATCACCGTGGCGGACTGAGCGCATAATCTCAGACTCCACTCACCAACAGAAACCTCTATTCCAACACTCCGCAAAGGGGGGTTCTGCATTCCCCTCTTGATGATCGTAGATCTGACGCGTCCCAACTCCGAGTGCCAGCTCAGAGTCAGGTACTTCTTTTGACGGGTCTGCCCTTCAAGAATCGGAAGAGGGTCTCCGAGGTGTAGACACTTTGGACACCAATAGTCAATAGCTGCGGTACACCCCCAACAAGCAGTAGCCCTTTTTTCGCCTGGGACGGTAAGTCTGGTAGGAAGCATGCGGAAGTTCGAAGATACCCAAGTCGGCTTCTGTTGCTTTGTCCAGGTGCGTCGGCAAACGCGGCAGCTTGGGCTCCCTTCTGGAATCTGAGCCCTGAACATGCATCCCAAAAACCCTAAACCCTAAACAGCGGCCTTTACGAACAGTGCTTCGGGGTAAAATCCGCAGCACACTCACGCAGGGACTGCAAGGGCCTAGGGATACTTGCCCCTGAAACCTCGGAGAGCAGACCGGAGCACCGCAAGGGATGTAGAAAGGCTTATTGGTTGAGGGTTTTGGGTTTAGGGTTAAGGGTTTTGGGGTCTTTTATCACATCACAAGATTCCACACACAAGCACGTGATAGCATATCCTAAAGTCCTAAATAAGAAGACATTCCAGGTCACCCCTATGACGGCCATTCATCTGATTGTGGGTCCGGGGTTCAAGGCTTGCTGAAAGTTGTCGCCAACCTTTTGACGATTTTGACGATGGGCCAGTGCCAACATCCATAAACTGTACTCCGCACCGGTGGGCAGTTCTCTAGATTAGGGTCCCTGTTTAAGTCCCCAAGAGACTGCAAAAAGGCCCTAATGTAGAGAACTACCCGGTAACTAACCCTAAACCCTAAACCTAAACAGTAAAACAAAAGGACCCTAATGTAGAGAACTACCCGGTAACTAACCCTAAACCCTAAAAACCCTAAACAGTAAAACAAAAGGACCCTAATGTAGAGAACTACCCGGTAACTAACCCTAAACCCCTAAAAACCCTAAACAGTAAAACAAAAGATGTCTTCAAACCGGGCTTCGCGCCAGCTTCCGAAGGTAGCCCCCGCAGTTCATCACCGGGAGAAGGAAAACCTGACTTCAGGGTGAAGGCTCCTTTTAAAGGGGTCCTTAAAGGGTTTAGGGTTCAGGGTTTAGGGTTTAGGGTTTAGGGTTTAGGGTTCAGGGTTTGGGGTTCAGGGTTTGGGGTTAGGGAGTTCAGGGTCAAGGATTCCGTTTAAAGGGGTCTTAAAAGGGTTTCAAGGGACCTTAAAGCAATTAGGGTTTAAACTATTTAGGGTTAAGGGTTCAGGGTTTAGGGACTTCAGAAGGCACCCTTTAAAGGGGTCTTTAAAGGGTTTAGGGAAGGATTCCTTTTAAAGGGGTCTTTATAAAGGGTTTCAAGGTAGGGACTTCAGGGTGCGACTACAGCTGCTGAGTCCGGGAGGCGCGTCCGCGCAACGATGAAGCGAAGGAATACATGTTTAGGGTTTAGGGTTTAGGGTTTCGGGCTAATAATCACAAGCCCGAAAAGCCATGATTATAGGTTCTTCACTGTAGAGATTTAAACAACAAGTTGGGGAACATTCATCGGGGTCCAGGGCTCCATGGGAAACCCTTACTGCGAAGAACAAGGTCATGGTATCGGTGGCATATTGGCCGTAGAAACTGAAGCCCTCCCCTATCGGACCTATCTTGTGCCACCGTACTTTAGAATCTAAGCCCTAAACCAAGAAACCCCATAAATCCTGAACCCTAAACTGAAGGTGCTTGTGAACCTGGGCCCCGGTTGCCTCGTCAGAGAGTCCCGCAGGCGTGGTGGCCGTGGAATAAAGCCTTGCTGCTCTGCGAGGGGAGAGCTTACTTCGCCAATAAGCCAGGGAAATAAAAGGTTCAACTTTCAGGCTGCTACTTTACTAACTTATAAGAACCCAAAAAGTTTAAAGATAGGGTATTGGAGAACTAAGAGAAAGTGAAGGGCGTTGGGTTCAGCTTTCAGGGTCGGAGCTGCAGAGGTTTAGGCGTTTAGAAACCCAAAACCCTTAATCCCTAAACCCTAAGCCCTAAACCCTAAGCCCTAAACCCTAAGCCCTAGACCCTAAACCCTTAATCCCTAAACCCTTAACCCTAAGCCCTAAACCCTAAGCTCTAAACCCTAAACCCTAAGCCCTAAACCCAAAACCCTTAATCCCTAAACCCTAAGCCTTCAACCCCTAAACCCTAAGACCTGATTTGAAGCTGACATTGTCACAAAAGCGAAATGGTGCAAAACACAAGGAGAACTCGGCCCTGGCAGGTGGTCGGCCCTAAGTTCCAAACTCGACTTCTTCATCTTTGGCTTAAGGGCTTCAGGGGTTAGGGGTTTAAGGTTTCAGCACTCACTCTCGGACATGTCTAGAGGTTTGAGGTTTAGGGGATTAGGGTTTAGGGGGTTAGGGATTTAGGGGTTTGGTGTTTGGGGATTTATGGCTTAGGGGTTTTGTCGTGGGGGGACGGGGGCAGGGCGATTCTCGGTTGTTTTTGTGGCGGTGGTTGGCAGATTTAAATCCTGATCGCGATCCCAGCCCGAAGGTCCAACATCGGAAGACCGGAACCCGAAAAAAACGTTCGTGTCCCGACATCTTGAAGCCAAGGTCTCAACCCCCCTGTTTTTTTCCATGCTTTAAATAACCTAAACTTTAAAGCTCTACGCCCTCCCTGAGGGCAGGGCAGGACAAACCCGGATTTCAAAGCCAAAGCCCTGGGTCGCCGACTCGGAAGAGTTGTACTTCAACAGGAACCTCAGCTCAAGGTGTGTTTAGGGTTTAGGGTTTAGGTTTTAGGGTGTTTAGGGTCTAGGGTGTTTAGGGTTTAGGGTGTCTTTTCCCTCTAATTAGGGTTTAGGGTGTTTAGGCTTTTTGTTGAGGGCCGTTTTCCCGCAGTTGTCCTGAGGGGGAGCCTCGTAGAGGCAGGCATTGTAAAGTCCCCTTTAGAAATCGAGCAGGACCTCTTCGGAGCCCACCCAAAAGCACAACACAACCTCAAACCCTACTGGTGTTTACGGTTTAGGGTGTTTAGGGTTTAGGTTTTAGGGTGTTTAGGGTTTAGGGATTAGGTTTTAGGGTTTAGCGTCTTTAGGGTTTAGGTTGTTGGCCTTCAGGAGCTATCATTATGTTGGCTACAATAATCCTTTTGGGGTATGTTATAATCTCGTGAAGAAGGGATAGTATCGGCCGTTATTCAGGCTTAATGTTCAGGCATGGGTCGAGGTCTAGGGTTTAGGGTTTAGGTTTAGGGTCCAGGGTCTAGGGTTTAGGGTTTCGGGTTTACAGGGTTTAGGGGTTCCTTCATGAGAGATGCCGACGGAAGCCTAGAGTCTCAAAATTCAGAGCCAACTTCATCCCTCAACCCGATGCCAAGGCCCACGGCTCAGCATCCACGGTTACCCCGACTCTGGAACACTGATTAGGAAAATGCTGTCGGCATGGCGTTTAGGGTTTGGGGTTTAGGGTCCACATGGTTTGATCCCGATGAATCGATGAAGGGTTCCCTTCAGGGCGCCCGAATGCCTACTAAACTCCGAAGGCCCAGGAGAGGCGATCCGATAGACCCTCGCGCAATCCTAAATGGAAGATTCGGGAGATGTGGCCAACCATCGGCGCTCATATCATCGTGGCTGCATCTTGACGAAACTCCTTTTTGAACCCAGGCTCTCCTCATCAGCTGGGGAAGTCCTAATTAGACCCTAAACCCTAAACCCTGAAACCTAAACCTTAAAACCCCTAAACCCTAAACCCTGAACCCTAAACCCTAAAACCCCTAACCCCTAAACCCTCAACACGTGCGCTGCACCACCTCGGCAGCCCTCAACACAGGAAGCCCTGAAGCCTCAACCAGAGCCCAGCAAGGCCTCACCAAGCCGTAACGATCCCAACCCAGATTCACAAACCAAAGACTTCCCAAATAATGTAGGGGCCTTAAGAATTAGAATAAGGCTTTGGGGTATATTATACTATATTTACAAGAAGGAGCCCCCCAAAATAGTATAGGTAACGATTAAGACCCCTATATTACAATCCCCAATGTCTCTGAGATGCGAGCTTCTTGAGGGTCCAATCCTCGTGTGGAAACTTCGTCCTGCTCAAAGGGCAGTGCCAGGCTGAGATGCTAGGCACGGTTATAGACTTCTCCTTTTGATCTGCGGACATTTGGGTCACGGCCAAGGCTGTTAGAGGTCCATGGGGCCCAGCGGTTAACGAAGTGTTTGAAGATTGGAAATGGCCGAAGTTGAGACATCTCATTGCAAACTGTGTTCGGTTGCGAACGCAGCATACAGCCGGGCACGCCCACCTTTTGCTGCGCTCTCGTCCTACTGTGAAGCAAGCGGCATGGTGGTGCTCTGCGAACGTGTGGCAGGCAGTCTCGGAACAGGACACAAGATCCGAAGGGCAGCGAAGACGTGGTTCGTTTTTGCGTACAGCCCTACTCCAACCCATCATGTGAAGGGAAGGTTGCCGTCACACCATAGCCTAGCCCCAATGAGCTCATACGGGCTCGTCCCCAAAGCCGTAGCCGTTGAGAAGCCCAGAAGCCTAAACCTACCGAGCCCGACGGGGAATTTCGTCCCATACCTGGTTTCCCAAGACACGGCACCGCACTAGAACAAGACCAGAAAAGCAGAATAACTTCGAGTTTAGAGGACTCCACTCGTCAAGAACGAAATGCTAACTAGGCGTGCGAGGTGTTTGAACTGCAGCTCCAAGGAGTGTGCTTGCTAGAGGCTTATGGTTTCACTGACTCTCATCGGGCTTCGCGGAGTTCCTGAGCCTAAACCGTAAGGGTATATTATACTACAAGTATAACAAGGAAATCCCCCCCAAAACAGTATAGGCAACCATCTAGGCCCCTATAGTACCCTTTCCCTTTCGAGGGGAAACTGGCTTACTCGAAGCTTCCCACTGGCAACAACCTCACAATATCGGGGCCTTTATGGGAGAACAGGCTTTTGGGCTACATGACAGTAGACGTAAACAGGAACTAAATATAGAGATTCGGACTATTACCAACCGTTCCGGCCCTTAAAGTACCGCAGAACCGGGATCCCCACTTGGTGGGCTGGGTTTCTGGCCGGCTTTGCAATTGGGGTTTCGCATATGCGGCGATTCATGGGCCGCTGAACTTCAACAAAAAACTCCGAACCCTAAAATCCGCCCAGACCCGAAACACTCAAATTCGGTTCTGAAATTCTATCGCTCAATACAGTTACAGCCCCCAGCGAGGGCAGCCACAAGCTAAGAGCCGAAGTTCCACAATCTGTTGTCAAGTTGAAGAAGCTGGTGTGTCAGACGCTTGCATAGCAACGTCGCTTTCATACATGTTTCCCCTTGTCAACCAAAAAATCAACTCTAACCCCGCTTTCATACATGTTTCCCCCCTGTCAACCAACAACTACCCAACTCTCAAGTCTGTGATGGAGTGGCCTGGGGCTGTTGTGTTGAGGGCTTATGGTTGTATGTATCAGTGCTCAGGCTTACTGGTCGTCACTGCCCAGGTGGACGGCACATGTGCGCTCATCCCACAAACAGTTCTGGTTCTGGGAGATCTGCATCAGCGAGACATGGAAGTTTCCGAAAATAGGGGACCCTAATATAGTACCCTAAATAGTAGGACAATAAGGTACCCCTGATTTTCGGAAACTCCCACATAACATCACAAATCCGGCGCTGCTGAAACGGACCGAAGACTACTCGTTCGACCTGGGGTGTCGAATGATGCCCGAAGGTTCCATCATAAATCAAAAACCCTAAATTCCAACCCTGGCTTGTCCGTCAGCTTCTGTCAGGAAGTCCTGCAGGATTCGAAATGTCGGTTGCAGGTTGCCACAAAAACTTCATCTGACTGACCAGGGCGGTCATCACTGATGCTGATTGCAGCTGCTGGGCTCATATTGTCCTTGTTTTGGCAACTGTTTAGCTTGTTTCCGTCACGAGATTCAACGGGAAACCAGGTTGGGGTCTCGACGGGTCTAGACCCGATGAGGCTTCTGGCAACAAGGCTTTGGCTCGGGGTTTGGGGTTCTGGAGTCTGGTTCTGGGCTTTACGGTCCTAGAGTTTGTGGGTGAGGGATACTTATCCTAAGCCCTAAGCCGGAAACCCTGAATGAAGGGGTTGGGGGAAACCCTGAAGGGTTTTGGGTTTCAGGGCCTCGAGCGCTATCAGAGTCTTTGAAGTGCTCCGGGTTTTGGTCGGCTCGGTGCACACGGTATCTCTGGTTGAAAACCAAAAGCAGGCGAGCTGGCTAAGTTTGGGATTCCGTAATATAACCCTTAAGTAATTTAAGTTCCTACAACCCCTTGGTATAAACGCCCTTGTGCTTCATATGAACCTTAAAAGGTTCAAAGGCGAACCCTGCTTCTATTACTACATGCTGGTTCAACACAGAATCACTTTTAAGCTCGGAGCTGTCCCGATGTGTATACTCTACGAGCACTACCACATCGGCTGCGTTGGGAATGTGCGGCCTACCTGGCGCCTTCCAGGATCCCACAGCCCCGTAGGTAGAATCTGCAGCAGATATTGGCGGCTGTTGCTTAAAGCGTAACTCACTCTTCTCTTGGGAATCTGTAGCCAGAAAGCTTAATCAACCTGTGAAGCCCGTAGCCCTCTCAGAAGGGTGTAATCGCGGCAACCCGACGATCGGTAAGGCGATTGTGCCCATGTGTCATGCAATATGTCTTGTGCAGTCTGTGCAAGGAAGAGAGGGAATTCCTGAGAAACGCCACAAGCATGAGGATGACCCAGACAGCATTTGGGAGGCACCTGGAACTGTCTATGCCATGGAAACCTCGATAGCAGAATTCCTTCTCCCTTCGAATTGCCTGGTGCGGATGGCGTTCGCACGCAGCTATCGCAGTGGCAAATGCCCAATAGGCCTCTTTTTCAAATCCATCCTCCGACTGCAGGATTCGGCACCTCGAAGCGAAGATCCGAAGCTGCAAGGTCTGTGTCTTAGGGGCTGAGTACCCTAGCCCAAAAAAACGTTAACCTTTTGAATTATAGTAGGATTATAAGAGCCCCAAAAGGTTAGAGGTTACCTACTCAGCCACTAAGGCGTGAACATGATCATGTGTCGAAGCGGCCCACTGGGCGATCGGGCGAAGGATCCATGCCAGCATCATCTACATTCGAAGGCCGCAGCCGTGCGCCAGCCAGTGATCAGCAAGAGATGCATGTAGTCTACATAACGTTAGATAAAAATTCAATCAACACATCTGTGGCGCTGTAGGCTAGAAAGGAATAGACCGGCACACCTTACATCCACTGAAGGTTTGTTTGCAGCGTCGACATCTACGCATGTGTATACGCATACGGTACACAGAAATCACTGCGTAACTTCCCCCAACATGCACAAGCCGTGCAGAATGCCAGTCTATAGGGCTTGTGATTCGGAGGGTCGTCTGTCGGAGTCAGTCTCCTACCGTTTCTTTCAGGGACATCAGTCCCGTCGGTATCCGGAGCATGCATCCGGATGACCATCAGCAATATCAGGGTCAGCATGACCACCAAGCCATACTCATCTCCAGCCTCGCCACAGGAATCAGCATCATCTTTGCATTCAGGTCCACCTAAAGTACAACAGAGCCACCGCGGCCGAACAGCAACTCCACACCGGCAGCAGCACTGCTACTGCCACAACTGCGGTAATCGTCACGGGCATTTCCACTTTAAGGGGCTTGTTCTTTGATAACTGTAAGCGTGGGCATTGTCCTCAGTATCTCTTCGTTTGCATCTTGTTCTACCATCAACACCGCCCCGGCCACAGGAATCACCACCATCATCGCTAACAGCATCACAGGCAAACCAAGAAACTGTTCACTACCACACCTGATACTCATTACCACCATCCCCATACACATGAACCCTATAGAACTGATCAGATGGAGCGCACGGCACGGCAGATTGCTTCGTTGAAAGGCATCCACGGTAATGATGGTAGCTGGGCCTCAAAGAGTAGTCCTCGGGTGGATATCATCTGCGGAATGGCCGTTGGGTCGTGGTGGTTCTTCCTGGAGGGTGTCAAGCTCAATTCAAGTTTCTGGTGAAGAACCTGCGACCATCCTCAGGCAGGGTGGCGCCTTTTACTGAAAGATTGCTCTGTCAAGCCTGTGCTGGGTTTCTCGCAGCTCGATGGGCCCTTAAGGGGGATAGTGTTAACAGGCCCCAAGGTAGGGAAGCCGAAGTTGAAGAAACCACGCGGTTCTATGCTCAGCACAGTGGTCATCACGTCGGGCGCAAGCGCAAGCCAGATAAAGAGCAGCAGTGCTCAGTCTTTCTGGTTGTCGTCATGGTAAAAAGCTATTGTCAAAGACACACATACACGGCTATGGTGCACAGGCTCAGAACAATCACGAATCCGCATGCAGAAGACATGTGTATATAAATACATACACACATATAAAGATATGTATACACATACCTATACGTCATATACATACATACATACATACATACATACATACATACATACATACGTACATACAACTGAAGCATGTAACTGTACACATGCGCCTCACACATGCTGCTTCTTCTGTTTCTGGTGCCTTAGGGATTCAGTGCGCAGTCTGCTCTTCCGCAAAGCTCGCATGAGCTTGGCA
This sequence comes from Symbiodinium sp. CCMP2456, assembly GCA_905221635.1. Taxonomy (NCBI): domain Eukaryota; class Dinophyceae; order Suessiales; family Symbiodiniaceae; genus Symbiodinium; species Symbiodinium sp. CCMP2456. Next base: position 53,561 of record CAJNDV010033519.1, on the reverse strand, counting down.
GCCGTCGAGCACCGACATCAATTTGCGGCCATTTCGCCGCTTCGATACGCAGACGTGCACGACCTTTCAACAAGGCCAAATTCGAGTTCAAACCATGGGCGTGCCAAAAGGGGCTCCTTAGACTTTTGACTCCTTGCTGAGCAACTCGGATAAAGGCTCACCGAACTCGCTTCTGGTACCACGGGGGCTGGGCTGCCCAAAAAGATGCATGTGGGCTGGGCCACGGAAGCTCCATGGGCAGGGCTTTCACCGAGTTTCAATACAGTTTCGACGGTTTCATGAAGGTGCTCCATCTAGGGGTTTAGATGGCCTGTATACAGTTCTGCCTGTGGTTTGTATTGGGGTTTGAACCCTAACGCCCCCAAAAAAACCCTAAACCCTAAAGGTGCTTTGAATGGAGGCTTTTGGCTTCGCGCCAGGCTTAGGACTCCTACCGCTTGTGGGGCTAAGGGTTAGGCTTTGAGGGGTTTTGGGCTTGGGTTTTTTTTTTGCCTCCTACCTAGCAAGGTAGGAGGGGGTTGTTGTTTGGGGTTTAGGGTTTAGGCTCTCGAGGGGCTTGAGATTTCGGATTGAAGCGTTAGTGCTGCTAATTATAGACCTGGCGCTGAGGGCTAGGGATTCACGCTAGCATGTAGGCTTTGTGGTTTCAGGACGTAAGAGTTCTTGAACAATAGGAGCACTAGGATACGGCGGGCTGGAACGTTCCAAACTTTCCGGAGCAATGAGATATGGATGATGTCCCCCCACTAAAGAGGGATGTATCCATGCATCTTGTGCCCGGTCGAAGCTCCCAGCCTAGTCCACATGACGGGGGCAAAGCCTTCAACACCCTTCAGGAAGCAGGCGACAAATTCGGTTCACTTCTCGTTCATGATGGTCCTGGTTGGGTCACCTGAGTCAACCACCGGTCATAAAACCCTCTCAAACCCCACACTGCAGTTCTCGTAGTTTAGAAGATAACGGTGCAAGCCTCGTATCTATCTATGTGCTTAAACCCACACTGCAGTTCTCGTAGGTTAGAAGATAACGGTGCACGCCTTGTATCTATGTATGTGCTTGTCTGTCTGTCTGTCTGTCCGTCTGTCTGTCGGTCTGTGCCTGTCTGTGTGTCTCTCTGTCTCTGTCTCTCTGTCTGCCTGCCTGCCTGCTTGCCTGCCTGGCTGGCTGGTTGACTGGCTGGCTGGCTGGCTGGCTGGCTGGCTGGCTGGCTGGCTCTGTCTGTCTGTCTGTCTGTTTGTCTGTCCGTGTGTGTATATATATACACACACACACTCACAGACATAGATACATATCCGTATAGACATGTCATACGTTCTCTTTCGAAATTATTCTTCGAAAAGCTTGACTTTGTCGCGCCCTGCACGCTGCAGCAACAGGGCTTCATGTTGCAGGGCTTACCATGTGGATAGTTCTATAAATTAGGGTCCGCCTTTTAGGGCTGGATCTAGAGGCTTCTACAGGGTTTCTATAAGGGTGCTATAGGGGAAGTTGTGAACTAGGGTCCCTGTCTAGGTCCCCAGATAAGTACGGGACCCTTGTATGAAGAACCCTATAACAGGAACCGTAATTTAGGGAACTACCCATGTAACAGAGTCGTAGAAAAAAAAAATTTTCACAGGGGCCGGTAGAAGCCCCGTTTCGTGCCTAGAGACCAAGGTCATCTACCGGGCCGATCCCAGAGCAAGCGAATCTGTGATGGCACTCCACGAACCTGCCTACGGCCGAAGCTTTCAACCCGACGCCTTAAGAGTCTTATAGCAACTTCTAAATCCTATCTGGGTTTCTCAGATGGCCACAAAAAGCGGAAAGAGAATGCAGAAAGTCGGGACTCGTCGCCTGTTGCACAAAGACGTGCTACAAACGACCATTTTGTCAGAGCTTGGAAGGTAGCTCGGCAAGCAGCTTTCACAACAACTCTTTGCGAGGGCTCTATAACAAGTGTAACAAGTTCTATACAAGAACTCTGTACGGCCTCTAAAAGGATTCATATGTTCGTGTTTTTCTCAAGCGTTTCGAAACCACTCGTTGCACGAACTGCTTTTCTTCGGGGCTGAGTCTCCTACCCCTAAAAAACGGCAACAAACTGGAAAGGCTCCGGACCGCCTACTAAAATCATTATCATCATCATGTCTATTCGCATGATCAATAGTCTCATTTTCATTGCTATTGTTACCATTACCATTGTTATTTTATTCTTGTTTATTGCCATTCTTATCACCGTTGTTATTTTAAGTTTCCCACAAAACACTGAACCGAAGAGCCACACCTATCGAATCTGCTTCCTACAACCGAAAGTCCTATCATCCAGTACAGGGGCCTTACCAGCCGGACTAGGGTTTTGGTGTATATATTCCGTAATCAAGAGGACTATGTTGGGATATGGTTGCTCCTTGCCTGGACCCCGTTGCCAAACCGCACAACTACAAGCCATGAGCCATGAGCATCAAAAACCCGAAACCCTAAACCACAAACGGGCATTTCCAGAAGACAGCGGGTCGTTTATGGTTGTGAGTTTTGGATTTAACAGCGGTTCCCTCACCTTCAGCCGATATTCGCCCGAAGCCCTACCCCTACCCCCAAATTGTAAAGCCATTGCGACAGGTACGATACAACTCTTACTCCTAGGATCCTCACTCATAGGCATCCCAAGAAGACGTATTCTCAATTTCAACCTGCAACCATTGTAGCACCCTACAACAAAACAGAAAACAACAACTCTACGATCTGCTTCAGAAAGGCCAGTTGGGTTCTTGGCTTTCTCGAGCATGATCTGAGTGGGCTGGTCGTTGGGATACCTGGCTCAATGGGTTTTGGGGAATTTGAAGTTTAGGGTTTTGGGGTTTATTCCCTCGGGTTTAAGGCTTTTTGGGGGTAGGGTTTAAGGGGCTTACAAAACTGGACTAAGGTCTGGGCGTATAGCAATACGATAAGTATATATGGGGCTTATGAGTGGAGCTAATAGGGCTTGGAGGTATACTACTACGATGGCTACAATTGGGACCACGACTTAACCTAAACCCTAAACTTGAGGGTGAGGGTCAGGGCTGGGTTTGGGCTTCAGCTTTTGCTGCGTTGCAGAGTTGAGGGTTTAGGGTTAAGGGTTTAAGGTTGCCTCCACTTGGGTGTTTCCGGATTAGGGCATCGCGCTTCAGCACTTTAGGGCGAAGGGATAATAATTGAGGCTTTTTGGAGTGCCGGCTGGGCCCAAGGAAAGAATAGGAGCTGCACACCAGCTTCCAAAAGACACCAACAGCAACATGCTGAGGACCAAAGAAAGCGTATACCGTATACCTAGAGGACCTACATGCTAGCAAAGGCTCAGCAAAGTCAAGCAATGTTCAGCACACCAAGTCCAATAAGAGACAGCTTCAGGATATCAGTTTCCTAGGGAATGAAGAGTATCCTAGCCCAGAAATGGTTAAATTATGGTAGGGAAGTATAAACCCAAAACAAGTTGGAGGCGACCTACGCAGTCCCGAAGGTTCAGGGCTTGGGGTTCTATTCCAGGCCCTTGAGCCCTTGAACCCCTAAGCCCCAAATACAGTCCCAGTCCTAAACCCTAAAGCCCTAAACCCTGAGCCAAGCCCTACCGTCCTAAACACGGAGCCCTAAAGTCCTGAAGCCCTCCAGCCTGAAATTCCCCAACCCTAAATCCTAATTCAGTCTTCAGCCTAAACCTTGAATCCTAAACCTTAAAGTCGAAGCCCTAAACTCCTAAACCCCTAAGCGCCTGAATCCCTAAACCCTTAAACCCTAAATTCCTAAACCCCTAAACCCGAAACCCCTAAATCCCAAAACCCTTAAACCCCTAAACCCCTAAATCCTTAAGCACCGAAATCCCTAAACCCTAAAGCCCTTAAGCCCCTAAGCCCCTAAACCCGGAAATCCCTAAACCCCTCCTAAGCCTAAAGTCCAAGATGCAGCTCCAAGATCTCTTGGCACAGCTGTATGCACTCCTCGTACCTGCAGGACCTCGGCTCTGAAGCAGGTGGTTTAGGGGCTTGGGGTCTCAGGGTTTGGGGGGCTCGGGGTTTGGGGTTTAGGGTCTTAGGGTTTAGGGATTAGGGTTTGGGGTTTAGGGCTTAGGGTCTTAGGGTGAAAGTAACTTGCAGGAAAGATAAGTTTAAGGGTTAGGGCTTAACGTCAAACTGGTTTTTTGCCTCCTACTTAGCAAGGACAAGCCCGCATTGCAGGGTACATTGACGTCTCAGAGTTTGCATATCAAGCCAACTTCAGCCTGATAAATTACGCAGAAGGGCTTTTTCAGACCTTCTACAACAGTGCCTTCCGTACCATATTGGTCAGAAGCAGTGTGGTCAACAACACTGGATTCTTTGGTCTAGGGTTTTTAGGTATTTTCGGGCCGAAGCCCGTTCTGGAATAGTACGGAAAGCGGCTACTACACTATAACCCTCTCAACCCTATGGTAAGGAAGTGCAGTTAAGAGGAATCAGGAAACACGTAGGGGTGCTGGTTGCTTTGGGCTTACCTCTCACACGCGGCTTCAGCCGCATCAGGTTCGTGTTGCCATGCAAGTCGGCTTAACAAAAGGTTTAAAGCTCCGGCTTTCAGGCAGCAGGCATATCAAAGCCAGGACATTCAGGCGCAGGCAGTTGTACACAGTAGACGCCACGGCAAGCAGGCAGGCAAGGCTGAAAACTAAACCCAACATTCCTCAACCATAAACCGAAACTCCTCAACCCCAAACCGCTAAACCCTAAACCCTCAACCGCTGCAATGGCTTTAAGGTTGGCTCACACGGGAGGGCATGTAGAGTCAAGGCTTACCGCGCGAGGTTTAGAAGTAGGGGTGTTTGGGAAAAACTCTGGCAGGAAGCTTCCATATGCAATCTAGACAGGGGCCTGAATGAACCATAATACGGTTTAGCAGACACGGAATCATACAGCATCAGAGATCATGTTTTTACTCCTAAATGAATTTTCAGACCGACCTATCTATCATATCTCAGATTCCCCAATCCCCACCCGTGCTTAAGGTTCCGGGGTCGTCCTGAAGGACCAGAAGCAACACCAGGGCCTTAGACATTAGAATAGGTTCTGGAGGCTCAAGGAACCATAAGGGGAGAGAACTGGTGCCTTGCGACTCTGTATGAGCCAGAGGCAGGGTATGGTAGTAATAGCCAACACGAAGTGAAAAGCCGGTATGCGCAACATGGAACATCGTTTCTTATTCCAATGTCTTCTCCGAGCATCTTCTGTGCATCCAACGCCTTGTGATACCTCGGATCGAAGTCAGACAAGCACTGAGCAGGCACAGCGCTGACCCAACAGCTTCGCCATGCAGTTCAACAGCTCTTGCAGGTCGGAGAAACCTATGTCCCAGCCACATCTCACAAGTTCACCAACTGCTTCAGGTTACGCCGCACTTCAAACCCGAAGTCCTAACCTCCCCAAAGCGGCTGCCATGCTGCATTTCCTTAAGATCGATCTGTTCCTGCGTGGCTGGGTCGCACAGAGGCGACATAGATGGGCTGCGCCAACCTCTTGGTCAGGTCTTCTGGGTTGATAGCTTTTTTGTTTTTGTTTTTGTGTGGGTTTGGCGTCACTTGCCACATGCCCGATGTTATGCGTAGTTGAAGGTTGTCTGATTATGGCCTAGGGTGGGGGCCTCCATGTCTCTCACAGCCTCAATATCTGCATGCTCCAGGGTCCGATGATGGTATCCTAAACTCAGAATCTGAAAGCCTGCTCAGCCCTGCTCCACTTCAGGGCTGAGCATCCCAGCCCTACAAGGGCTAAGCCTTTGAACATGATGGCGGCATTACAAATGCTCAAGATGAAGGGTTAAAGAGTCAGAGGTTACCCACTCAAGCCCTAAGGACAGCAACTTCCACGAGGGACCCTCCAGTCCTGGCTCTGTCTAAAGCCATGAACCCACACCCTAAACCCTATAGACTCGAAACCCTAAAACCCTAAAGCCCCTAAGCACGAAAACCCCTAAAATCCCTAAACCCTGAAACCCCTAAACCCTAAAACCCCTAAACACGAAAACCCCTAAAATCCCTAAACCCTGAAACCCCTAAACCCTAAAACCCCTAACTCTCAAACCCCTAAACCCTAAACCCTAAAACCCCTAAACTCTCAAACCCCTAAACCCTAAAACCCCCAAACCCTAAACCCTCACAACCCCAAGAGGACCTCAGAGTCTCCCAAGTAACCTACATAACTACTATCCGAAACCTAAGCACGGTTTAGGGTTTAGGGTTTAGGGTTTAGGGGTCCTTTGGACCCTTGGGGGTACTAGTCCTGAAATTCTCGATCGTAAATATGGAAAAACGGGGCTATAGGGATATACAAGTACCAGTGATTAAGCCCTCCTGTACTAAGTAATATTGAGGCCTTAATAATTAGAATAGGGTTTTGGGTCCATTATACTATAATTCTTAATAAGGAGCCCCAAAACCCTATTCTAAGTATTAAGGCCCCTATATTACTAATTATGGCAATGGAGCAAACCGTCTTGTTTTGTGGGGCGACCCGGCCTCGTGAGGTGTGAAAACGCAAGGTTCCACCTGTCCGTGTTTTGTCTTGGGGGGGGTTTTGGGTGTCGGGGTGGAGGGCTTTAGGGCTTAGGGTTTAGGGATTTAGGGCAATCTTAGGGCTTTGAGTTGAGGGGTTTTGGTTTACATTGGGAGCTGTCCGTCGAGTGGTTCCAGCTTTTGGTCTGAAGTGCCTCTACGAGTTCAGGTTCTGGCGGCTTCGGGCGTCGGATTTAGGAGTATACTACTCCTAAACCCCAAACCCTAAACTACTCTTGCGAGGGTGCTTCTGAGGAGAGTCTTGAAGCTCGGAGTGTGCGTCCTGAAGGCTTGAGTCGCCAGGGTCTTTAGAATTCGGATCCTAATAGTGCCCGTATGGGAGGCTCCTTTATATGTGGTTAACTGCTTCAACTTTGGGAGAGGGTCGGGGAGGAGGTGGAAGCATGCATCGGCCGAAAGCTTCGGCTTCCGGATTCACCCGGATTGTCAGCCTCTGTTTGCAGCTGGGTTCGGAGTCTGTGTGCCGGATTGTGAGCCTAAGCCGAAAACCCTTGTGCATTGCTGCTTGCTGTATTCCTCGCCTTGACGCCCTCAGATCTTTACTACTAAGCCATGCTACGGAAAGAAGTAGTAGCCAGCAGCTTCGCAGCACTTCCATCTTTTCGTCTCAGTGATTGTAACCTAGCCTGCGATGCACTTCAGGAAGTAATTAGTGTAAAAGGCAAAGCATCGCGAAAAGCTGGCCTCCAGATCGCGACCCCGGTGATGGTGACGGGATCGACATGTAATGAGATGCTGAGGCAGCTGTGCTGGTCGCCCCACCTCCCATCGTCCGTGTGGTGCGGTCGCCCACTGTGGTGCGGTCACCCGGGGTGGTGCGGTCCCCTGGAGTGGTGGGAGGGTAGTGGGGCGAGTGGCCGATGACCCGCGGCGGTGGGCTGCAAGAGGCGTGCCGGCCCTCGTAGCCATCGGGTCTGGGGCTCCGATGCCGAGATGTGAGGAGGCATGGAGGGCTGAATCTCGCCGAGTGCTCTTCGCGGCTCGAACGTGCATTCGGGGGCCGGAAAAGAGGCAGCCGGAGGCCACCGTTCTTTTGTACCTTGGCCTCCGTCCTGCTGGGTATCTCCTCAGGCTGTCCTGCACTCATGCTGGAGTCAGATGTCCAATGCCATCGGACAGAGTTGCCACCCCTGGCAGAAGATCCGTGGGCGCTGTTCTCCTGTGCAAAGTCAGAGAGATATCTGGAGGCCAGTCGTTTTGCTCTTCCTGTTATTTTCGTTGTTTCTCCTACCGTGAACAATTCTATTTCCGTTCCTGCCCAGTCTACGCCTACACACATTGCTCCTCTCGCTGTCTGTTAAAGCCGAGGTCATGTCTCGATGTAAGCAAGTAAACAGGTAAGTATGTAATGTATGCGCTTGTATGCATGCAGACACATTCGCCCACCCAGAAAGACAGATGCATAGACAGACGGACACATAGACGGATCCATGGGTAGATAGACAGACGGACGGACGGACACCGACAGAGACACAGACCGACAGACAGGCAGGCAGGCAGGCAGGCAGGCAGGCAGGCAGGCAGGCAGGCAGGCAGGCAGGCAGGCAGGCAGACAGAGACAGACAGACAGACAGACAGACAGACAGACAGACAGACTGCCTGGCTGGCTGGCTGGCTGGCTGGCTGGCTGACTGACTGACAGGCTGACAGACTGACAGGCAGGCGAAGGACACCATAGATAGATAGATAGATAGATAGATAGATAGATAGATAGGTAGATAGATAGATAGATTGATTGATTGATAGACACAGACCGACAGACAGACAGACAGACAGACAGACAGACAGACAGACAGACAGACAGACAGACAGACAGACTGACAGACTGACTGACTGACTGAC
>CAJNDV010033519.1:0-45060 GCA_905221635.1 Symbiodinium sp. CCMP2456 | reverse complement strand
TAGAACCCTTTAAGGATCCCTTTAAAGGAACCCCCAAACCCTCTTCTAATTATTAAGGCCCCTAATATAGAGCCCTACTAGAACTGTAGATCCCTTATAGAACCCTTTAAGGATCCCTTTAAAGGAACCCCCAAAACCCTATTCTAATGTTTAAGGCCCCTACTCATGCCATCGACCTTTCCTTCAGGGTCCGGGACTCTGGGTCCGAATCTCAGACCGCCCCTCTCCCGGAAATCCCAAAAACGTCGACACAAAACGGTTTAGGGTTTAGGGTTTAAGAAGGCACATGTCGTGTAGCTCAAGGTTCAGGGTGCTTAGGATGTCGGAGAATTGTTTAAGCACAAAAGGACAATATGCTTAGGCTCGCAGGGAGTTCAAAGATTTCCAGACTTGGGAGTACTTCTTGCGGTCGTCGCATGCTTTTTCCACAGTAGAGACTTATTAGCTTACAATAAAAGGGAAGTTCAGGCTTCAGCAGTCTTTGGAGGATCTGTTCTGGCGACTCCTGCGCATGAAAGAAGTTTGAGCACAAAACAGTTTAGTGTTTATAAGGCTTACGGCCGCGACTCGAGAATTGAACTGAACTTCAGGCATACCGTTTTGCGCGTCGACGCCTTGCATTGGGCAGCTACCCTAAACTACAAGAAGCCTTCGCCTCTAGAAGGGTGAGGGCTCGGTACTCGCCCGGCATCTCCATATTCTACAGTTTTCCGTTGTTGAACCTTACGATAAACAGCACGTGGAGTCTGCGGACAAAGGGGAGAACACGCTTCCCTCTGAGTGCTTTTTCCGAGCTGCGGCCACTCGGTGCCAATTGCCGTGCCTGGGAGGAATCAGGAGCCCTACAGAAATATTAGCTCCTTTCTGGTATTAGGATGTAATACTTCAAGTCTTTGTTGGGGTCCCTCAAGATCTCAACATCACTCTGTGCCCCAGGCAGGTTCGGGGCTTTCTGGGTGCTTGGAGTCTGCTTGATGACATTGGGATGGATCTAGCCGCTCGACTATGGCTTTCACCACAGACATCGGTAATCCTTGGGAACAGTGCTGTGGGATATGATGTTTACAGGGCTAAACAGGGGAGGTATCAAGAACTACCTCTGATAACTTTACTGCTTGTTGGCAGATCTAGAGTCTACCCCCACATCTCAAAGGGTTAGGGTTCTAGATTTTAGGGTTATAACGGTTATAGGTCTTGCCCAGGGTTTAGAGTTTAGGGTTTAGGGTTACCCAGAATGTTCCTGAGTCGAAACCCCTTGACTTTCACATGGGGCGCGTCTGGCGCCAACAGCCGGTGACGTTGACGACCTGGTTCTTCAGAAAAGGATCCAAATAGCCTTGGATGAGGGTTTAGGGTTTAGGGTTTAGGGGTTTAGGGTTTTGCGCCGTAGGACCACGTGTGGGGTTCCCTGGAATCCAGGACTGTGGGTGCATGCAGATTCAGTGCCATCTACATTTATCTAGAACTACACGATCAGACCATGTACTTATTGTTTGCCTCTCAAAACCTGCCGGACAGCTACGACGTCTGTGCCGCGCTTCAGCCTGCACGTTACATGCAGGGAGCTGTTGCTTTAATCCCATACAATCCCAACTCCTGCACAACCTGGCCTACATAACTACATCTTTAAACCCAAGCAACCTGAAACCGAAGCTTGGAATCTCAATCCCGAGAATCGCTTACCTGAGTGGACCCTGAAAATTACAGTCTACTGCCTCCGCCTTGTAGGTGGCCATGAGCTGTGGCTTAACTTAGGGAATATTCGATAAGCAGGATCCGCGGTTGCTTGCAACAGCCCCCCCCCCCCTTCTGTGCAGGCGAAGCATCCGGACGGCTGCACCAACGTCTCCTCTTATACTTCTCGACTCAGGAGGTCTATGCGCTTCTCTATAAACCCCTGGATCAACCCCATAACCCAGCTTGCCAAGAATATTTGCTAGGTCGAGAGCATCGAGACATGATTGTTTGCGCGCCTCCCGCATTGCTAGGCCAAATGTGGGCTGTACTTCTTCGGCCCCTGAAAAGTATGTATGAATCGATAGGTACTTCTCCAGGCCACTGAGCGAAACGAAAGCTTCTAAAACCGAAGTCTTTGCTTCAGCGCCCCCTACTTAGTGCCGTTTGGGGCTTCTGCTGTGCCATCTTCGGGTGTGCGCTGGCGCATGCTTGGTTCAGGAGGGAGCACTTTGCGGCTCCAGGGAGGCTTCTGAAGATATGGCTGTCACTTCTTCGGCCGGAGGGAGCAGGAAAAAAACCTCCTTGCAAGCTTTGACCTTGTGCAGCTCGAGTCAGGCCGCTACTCGAAGCTCAACGAAAAGCAGGTCTTTAGCGCCTGTGCGTTTCCAGCTGAAAGAAAGTCTTCCCAAAATGCAAGTACACTTCCAAATCTTCTCTGAACAATCCTTAAACCCTAAATCCCGCTAGCCACTGCCTGCCAGTACATGCCCTCGATCAAGGCTTCCAGCACTTCGACGAACAAGGCCATACCTTTTGCCGGCAGAAGTATCCCAGAGGGTCCGTGCATTGAAAACTGTACATGTATCTTCAGGGCCAAAACTACAAGTTATAATGTCCCTGGTCCTGCGGAAATAAGCGTTAAGCGGCATCAGCACCAAGAGTCAGTATTCAACATCGGTAGGTACAGGGCCAAACTTGCAGTAGTCTTCGCACATCTCACTCCGGCGGCACCGGTTGTTAACAATAGCTGCAGTGGCCCAGGAAAGTCCAGAGATGTCCAGAGTGACTCCTTCCTGTTTTCGACCGTACCGTTGTGCAGCTATTTAACAGTACATAGCTGCTTCAAGCATCCCTCGATATAAGTACGGATACCTCTTCTTCATTTGCCGCAACATTAGATTCTCAACCGTTCTTGAGAATGACGGCGAAGTATAGTGGACCAGTATTGTGTTGTGGTAGATGCATGTCAAAGACTAAAAACACATGTAGAAATGAATGGCACGAACTATGAAGATTTGCCGAGTCTGTCAGTTGTTGTAGAAGTTGGAGACGAGAGCGGTTCATACCAGCTAGACACCCATTCCGAGCATGTACATCGCCGCCGGTACAGCTCTGAACCACACCAAAGCAAGCTTTCTAGAGTTTCGGGCGTGGGGTTCAAAGTTCAAGTGCTTGATGAAAGTTCAGGTTTCGCTGCGCGGAGATACCCATTCCCGATTGCAGCCCGGTGGCACTTCGCAATGTCCTGCTCCAGGCATTACAAGTAAAGGGTTCTGGTACAAGTGAGCGGCACAGGAAAGCAAAGAACGACCGGTCCAGATGGGACATCTCGCTTCTTCTAACCCGCGACCTTGAACTATCCGGCGATTAGGCCAGCGCAAGCAAGAAAATGCAGAGAGGGAGAGAGAAAGACAGAGAGAGAGAGAGAGGGAGAGAGAAAAACGGAGAAAAAGAACAAGAGAGAGCGAGAGAGAACGATTGAGCGAGGACGGAGGAATACGCCAGCAACATGCTGCAAGCCTGTCTCAACTTCTAAGCTGAGGCCGCTACATTGATGCCCACAAATCCTAGAAACAAAACCGGCTCTCTGTAGATCTCAGGGTTTAGGGCCTAGGGCTTAGGGTTCTGGCTCAAGATGCAACTCCTGATGCCTAAACCCTATAAACCCTAGCCTCAACCAGACCCTTCCAGCAAGACCAGATCCTGAAACCTCAATCCTAAACCCGAAACCCCAAATCCTAAACCCTAATCCCTAAATCCTAAACCCTATAAACCCTAAATCCTAAACCCTAAACCTTCCAGCAAGACCTCAACCCCCAGACCTTCGGCACACGCCACTTCACTGCATTGACAGCCTTGCTGTAGTTGCCCTCCTGGAGGGGAAAGTCCGGAAGAAGTTGCCTCCCCTTATAGGGTTTAGGGTTTTTTCCCTCTCGCATGGCAGAGAACGAAGCTCACAAGCGAGGTTTAGGGTTTAGGGTTTCCCATTCGCCCAATAGTAGTTCCTTTTTTGGGGATTACCTTATAGGATTCTAACCCTCAAAAAGGAACTACCATGGGGCCTATGGGTACTTCTAATCTACCCCCAACATCCTACAGTATTCGATAGCCCCAGGTCTAGTATACCCCAACACCCTAGAGCATCTAAATATCTAAACTCTCTAAACCCTAAACCCTAAAGCCTAAACTATCTAGAGTATCTAAACATCTAAACCCTATAAATCCTAAACCCTAAACTATCTTAAGTATCTGGTCCTCTGGCTGAGTTAATCCGTAAAGGGGAACTTCCGGGATCCTGAGCCCTAAACCCAAATATCTAAACCCTATAAACCCTATAAACCCTAAACTATCTTAAGTATCTGGTCCTCTGGCTGAGTTCATCCGTAAAGGGGAACTGAGGGGATCTTGAGCCTCAGAGCTCCGGACATGGCCACTGCGAAGGCGAAGGAAGGAGCAGATACAGGTTGTCAAAAATAGCAACCCTAAACCCTAAACCCTAAACTAAACCCCTAAACCCCTAAACCCCCAAAAAAACGAAACCCCCAAACCCCCAAAAACCCCAAAACCCTAGTTTCAGGGTTTAGGGATGACCCCAAACCCTAGGCTCCTGTGAAACTTCTACAAGGCCCTAAAGAAAAGGGGTTTAATCATCACGGATCGACAGAACATAGGGGCATGAATCATCAGAATAAGGTGTTGGGGGAAATGGAACGCCTAAACCCTAAATCCCTTACATAAGCCTTCATTGCCCGCGCCCCTGGGCAGCCCCGCCTTATTGCAATACTTGGTCTGAGCCAGCACTCTGGCAGAGTCCGGGGTCACCTTGCCATATATAGAGATTATGAGTGATGAGTAATACCAACTATTCAGACGTCAGTTTTTGATACAAGGGAACGGTATTATGGGATATTATGATAAAGGTGTTAGAGGTTAGGAGGATACCCATAATGAGGATCCGACTCGGTGGGATTGAAACTGCGATGCTCATGATCAACTGTTGATTCGGTTCTTCGGTTGTTGATGCTTGTACTGGTGACATGGCTGAGAACGGTATATGTGCGTACTCGATGCGAAGCTTCTGATTGTTGGGTAAGAACGGGCACAACAACAAGCAATTGCAAAGAAGCTCCAGTCATTCATGCTTCTAGTTCATGGGCTGGAGGTCCAACGCTTCGCTCAGCACGGCACGGACTTCGGGGACATAAGCTAAGCGCTCTTCAATTTCGAAAGCCAGTCTTCCGCGCAGATGCAACAACAGCCTGAGCCCTCATAAGCCCTCAACCGAATCATAAACAAAAACCGCCACAAGCTTTGTACAGCACAACTTCGAAAGCTGATGCTCTTGACGCAGACAGCGCACTTTTGAACCCGGAGCTCGCACTCGGAACCCTGAACCAGCCAGGCTTTCAGACTCCAGAACCCCGAAACCTCACAATGTCCGGGCTTCGGGGTCCCCTAAATCCTAAACCGATTCAGGGTTCTAGTATAGGAGCCTTCAATAAACAGAATAGGGTTTTGGCGTCCTGTCTAGTATAGTTAAAGCAAGAAACCCCCAAGATAGTATAGGTAATTAACGGTAATTATCTAAGATTATGCTTCTAAATGATATAAAGTCGAAACTCCCGCCTTCCCCAAGGCTGAATCCTGCAAACAAGCGTCTAGAGCATCCACAATGACGGAGCACACCAAGGCGAAACCCTCGGCCAGGCAGAACACTCCGAGGCTTTGCAAACTCACCAGTAGTGATTGAGGGGTTTATTGCCTTGGACTTGTAGGTAGCCTGTGATGTAGCTGTCTGCCGTGCGAAAGTTGCACAATGTCCTTTTTTTCATGTGTGTATGTATGCATGCATGCATGCATTCATGCATGCATGCATGCATGCGTGCATGTATGTATGTATGTATGTATGTATGTATGTATGTATGTATGTATGTAGGTCTGCACCCCTGTACATGTCCATGTCTGTATAATGCATGTATGCGCGTGTATGTGCATGTCTGTATGTTTCTATGCGTGTATGTGTGTGTGTGCTTTCATGCATGCATGCATGCATGCATGCATGTATGATTAGCCTACATCTCTGTATGTGTATGCAATTCTGATCCGAAGGTTGAATCGGACGCATCTACGAAAATAAGTAGGGCAATAGAAACAGACTATGTACCTGTGATATGTTACCATGTCTGCTGAGATCCAGCCTGCCAAGAGTGCCTTGGTGGTGGGGAATGGTAGGCATGATGAAGGAATGCTCCCACTATGTCTTGCGACATCTTCCGCAGACCAGACCTGTGAGAGGATCTGAATCAATACACGCTCCACTTGTGAAGCCTTCGAGAAGGTAACATGGAAAGCCAATATTTGCGTATTTGTAAGAGGTTGTGCTGTAAGCCGACAAGAGAAGTTGCTGTAGTTGGGGGCTTACTAGGACCCGTTCCCATTTTGTTGTGTGACCCATTACCGAGAAAAACCATGGGCTAGCGCCCATTTCTCTCTAGACTCTTCATCCCTTGAAGGGAGCCGCGTACAACCACATACCCTGAAACCCTGAACCCGAAATCGTATGCCCCAACACATCAGAAACCTTGAGCCCTAAAACAAACCCCTTTTTCTCCTAACCCGATAGGTCCTCACCCTACACCTGGTTAACGTCGGCCTCTGGAGCGACGGCGCCAAACAGCTCGTCGTTGACGATACCCCGTATGGCCATCCTAGAGCTATGTTACATGGTTCTTAAAATATTATGTTATGAAAACTCTAAACGTGCTAGTTTTGTAAGGTCCGTATAAGGTCTCTGCAGGTGCTACAGGGTTTAATCGGTTTTGTCGGACTTCACGGGTTGGTTTTCGCCTGTTTCCAAAGTTTTAGGGTCTCAGGTTCTAGTGTCCAGGGCATCGGGGCTTAGGATGGACGTGCTTAGGATTCCAGCTGAAAACAATGTAACCTTCCAGGTACCGACTATATAGAGTACTAGAGCCCCTAGGGCCCTATATAGTAGGTACCTGGGGGTTAGGGACAAGTCGAGAGTTGAGGGTTTAGGGTTCATCGTTTCAAGGTTGTAGCATGCGAGGCGTGACACTTGGGCTGTGTGTCAGGCAAAGCTAAACAAACGCCTTCTTGAAGCCTTGCTGACCACGTGTCTAGTCGAGACCATAGTGTGTAACCACCATAACAAGCCTTTAGCCTGAAGGTGCTGAGCCATACGCAAGCTTCAGAAATAAAGAACCCAATGCAGACCCTAACCACGATCCTAGAAAAGGAACCCATCATTTTCAGCGTAGCTCCTGGTGCCGCCGTTACCACTGCTGCAGTTATTTCTCAACGACATCCGACTCGGTAGGAGAAATGGTCAAAAAGCAGTGGGCGACATGCACTGGCTGCAGGAGAACCGATAATGTTGAACGAGCTCGTAGCATCAACTAGGTGCAAGGCAGGATATCGAATCACGAGCATCTAACACAACCGCACGAAATCCAAGCCTAGGGTCAATGTCATTGCCACGGCTGCAATGCGGTATTCCGGGACCGAATACCTGGGCAAACAAGTTGCAGGGTTTTACTTGTTCAGTCGGGGGGCTGGATGCAACCGGACTCCGCCTGACTTGAAGGATCCCTTGAACAGTGCCACAATGCCAGGACATCGCAGCAGTAGTGCCACGTGTTGTGCCACCCCTGCCTCGAACAACGCCGACGGATCACTCATCGGCGGACCACTTCTACACAGCTTCCTAAACCCTAAACCCTAGACCCCAAACCTATGAATATCGGCTTAAGATTTCTTCACCAAGTCTCCGCATGTCGTTGATGACACCCCAGCCGCTGGGAGGTCCAGCCAACACCTGGGCCCGAACCAGATCAACCATTCGAGACCAACGGTCCCGTTTCAGCACTCACAACTGGGACAAGCCTGGCGAGGTTCCGTGTGACCGTTTAGGGGTTTAGGGTTTAGGAGGGTTTAAGGTTTTTTGCCTCCTACTTTTAGGGTTTAGGGGTTCTTAAAGGGATCTATAAGGGTTTCTAACTAAGGGGTGTCTAGTTTAGGGGTTCTTAAAGGGATCTAGAAGGGTTTCTAATTAAGGGGTTTTTTAGGGGTTCTTAAAAAGGCTAATTAAGGGTTTTTAGGGGTCCTTAAAGGGATCTATAAGGGTTTCTAACTAAGGGGTGTCTAATTTAGGGGGTCTTCAAGGGATCTTAAGGGGGTTCTAATTCGGGGCTTCTTAAAGGGATCTATAAAGGTTTCTAATAAAGTAAAGGGTGTATAAGGGTTTTTAAATAAGGAGTTTTTTAGGGGGTTCTTAAAGGGATTTATAAGGGTTTCTAATTAAGGGGATTTTTTGGTGTCTTAAAGGGATCTATAAGGGTTCCAATTAAGGAGTTTTTTAAGTGTTCTTACAGGAGTCTACCAGGGTTTCTAACTAAGGAGTGTCTAACTTAGGGATCCTTCAAGGGATGTATAAGGGTTTCTAACTAGAAACTCCTATAAGGGTAATTCTCTAAATTCGGGTCCCGTTTGAAGTACTGTATATAAGGGTGCCATACGACATTGGGCACCTAAAAAGGGACCCTAATTTGGAGAACTACCCATGTAGACAAACTGCATTAATTACAGGAGGTCCTATCAAAGTAATGGTTTGATGCGGTGTATTGGCAGCCTTGATAAGAAGAACCCCACCACCTCAGGGAGCAATGTATTAATCCGAACACTCCCAAAAACAACACCTCGACCAAGGACCTACCAAGCTAGTGCTTTAGCTTGGTCACACGGGTTAGTATTTGAGGCTAGAACAACGATCGTAATTCTCTGTTTCGACCAGACAGCCTGTGAACGAAACTCCCCGCACCTTGTGGGTGGCATGCGGGTCTGCGGTGGGGGACCATGCTGTACCTGCAGGCCTTTACATCCATCCGTATATGCGCATATCTGCATACAAATATGCTATATGTATGCCTCCATGCTGATATTCAGCGCGGATGCCTGCATGAGGATGTGCATTCGTACTTCGGCAAGTTCAATGCCAAGTGCAATCAGGTTACAGGACCCCAATCAGTACTGCCATGAGTCCTGTTTCATTGTCGAGAGTGTACTATCGCAGTTTCAGAACTGTCAGAGACACCCCAACGTAGATGACATCATCCGTTTTACCAGAACCAGAACCCCATACGCGGAACCCTGAATCATTCTCAGGAATCCCGATATAAACCGGGTTCAAGACTGGAGCTCCACGGCGCCTGCTCATAGAGGCGGATTGCTTCCCGGGCGTCGCCATAGGTGCATCCCTGAGTTCTTGATGAGGAACTTAAACAAAACAGAGCAACCGAGATGGAACAAGGATGGCACATTCAAGACTGCATCCTATACCCGTGCTGGTACTAGACTATGGTAAGGTGAGTGAGGAGAACCTTCAAAAAACCCTCGCGAAGCTCAAGTTACTGACCTGAAGTCCAGCACAATCACCCCTGTACAACCTTATAAACGCCGACAAAGCACATTGAAGTCCCCATGCAAAAACCATCAGAAATCCTTTTCAAAAAAAGACAAACACGTAAGCCTTAATAAAGGACCCAGATTCCGGTGTGAGTTGGCACAGCCCGCTAGTCGCAGGATCATCCGGCGACCCCTCGACTTTAGAAAGCTTCAGGCTTTTCGCTTGGTTTCGGGTTTAGGGTTTAGGGGTCGAGGGGCAGTAGTAGGTTTTGCTTCGCCCTCGAGCTTGCAGGGATGTATCCCAACCTCTTGAGTTTCGGGTTTAGAGGTTGAGGGAATGCTCGAAGCGATGTCACGGGACAAACAGAGGAGTTTCAAGACACCTGGGGCCGGGACCCTTTCAGGGCTCCGAAAATGTAAACTAAACCCGAATGGCAACCCGGTGGCTCAAGGATTGGAGTTTTTGAGTTGGCAACGCGTGCTATAATCCTGAGAACGAGGGATTTGCCGCAGGCCAAAACACCGGCCTCTGCTCCTGCGCGACGCGAGGCCAACACGTCTAGACTTGACATCGGACCCTTGGGTCATCTAGGGGGACAAACCCTAAACCCTAAAACCCTACAATCCTGAAGCCCTAAAGCCTAACCCCTAAACCCTGTGAGGTCTGGATTGCTATGTACTAATAATTATAGCAGATACCGCATATTACAGCATACTATGGTTTATTACAGTATACGAGAGTATCGTATTGTATAGTGTGTTACTTGCTTGTGGCAACAGTTCACACCATCAGTCGTATTCTTGGTTTTGTCCTTGTGAAAGCGGCGCGGCGAGCTATGCCGGTTAGTGATGCTAACGCTTCCTGCAGCCCTCAACCCTGAACCCGTTCTCGCCTCACACCCGGAAGCCCAGTAGCCCTAAACCCTAGACCCTAAACCGTTATGGTTTAGGGTTTAGGGTACACCCTATACAATTTCATGAAACCCTCCGGGACCCGACCCTGAACCCCGAGCTGCAGACCCGCCTGAAGCACACCCAGGATGACGCCCAAGTTCGGATCGTTTGGGTCCACGGCCATAAACCGCACGGCGGCTTGGTGAAATCCAAAGAAGAGGACATCCTTCACAAGTGGTAGTGATGTCAAAGAGCTTAGTCGAGGCTCTCAGCTGCCTGTGCAATTCAGAAGATTGGCCAAGCAGCCATCGACACACGATCCATCATACCGGTGTCATAGACGTTATTCAGTGGATCGTCGGCATTGGTCGTATACACCTCGGCGGTCGCCAAGCTGCGCTAGCCTGATACCACAGCTCATCAGCCCTCCTGAATCTACCTCAACATGCTATATTTATTAGTTACGAGTATCACCAGAACTTCAACACAAAGAACCCCACAGTGAGAGCTCCTAACAGCCAACGAGACGAACGCCGAGTCAAGAAACCTGAATGCATATGAGAGTTTCAGAAAATGCAGGAAACCAGTGACCGCTTTCTTTGCATGGTAGGTTTTCGAAACCCCACCAAAGGGTCATCGTAGCCCCACTGTCACGGGGCCATTCCCCTGTGCCTTGGAGCTTAAAGAACTATGAATTGCGAGCAGATGGGCACCGCATATTCAAATGTGCACCATTTCGCCGCATCCACCAGGAAACGACAGCAGTCAACGGAACAAGTTCAGCCCTGCCTTGTACACACGAATTCGTGGGCATTTCTTGCTAGAGACAAGCAGGTGGGTACTGCGGAACCCCCAAGCCGTTTGCAAAGTCCTCCGATCGCAACGCCCCCCAGGCTTGTGGACTTCTTCAAGGTATCTGCAGCAAGCCGGCAAGGTCAAATCTTCCATCCTGAGGCCTAACCTGAACCTAACCTAAACAACTTGGCCCTGTCCACAAAACAACGGGATGAACGAAACAACAAGTCAAATCGAATCGAAGGTAAACTCTGATTCGAAATCAACTCCAAATGAACGCTGAACCCACATGAAAACAAACCCCCAAACCTGCAGCAAATCCACAAAGAATCCGAGGGGCCGGGTTGCCGTGCATGGCAAAAGAGCCAAAGGCCATCAAGGCACCTGTCTGGTGTCAACATTTTCCATGGTAGTACAGGAGGCGTGGGTTCCTGTGAAGAGGCGTACTTCGAATTACTCCTCGAATCCTAAGCCTCACAGCAGGCCTTAAACCTTAAGAGGCCTCAGCTATACCTATAAAAAGGGCACCCAAAGTAGTACCAAGACGTAAGTGTTGATGAAGGATCTATTTTTGTTTGCCTTAGACCTACGACCAACACTTGGGATAGGGCCAAGATGATTTTCGGACAAAGGTATGGCCGACCGCGATATGAAACTTGTACCCACTCCTATGCCCCTGCTTCATGTGTCGACGAATAAAGACACCCTGTGCCATTTTACTAATTAGGCCCGATATCGCTTGCATTAACTGTTGATATTGGGTTTATGCTTAGTATTGACTGGTCGGCTGCAGCACATTTACGCAAAGAGTCCTGCAGCGATGATCTCATCTCGCCAAGGCCAGCTTCCGCCGAAGTCGCTGAGGGTCATCTCGCCTTTTCGTTTACCCTAAGGCTCCGTGTACCCATATAGTAGATACTTAGGTCTTTATAGGTACTTTAAGGCCTAAGTATCTACTATATGGGCACATGGAGCCTTAGGGTTATAGGGCTTCGGATTTAAATTTTGTCGTTGAGGTCATCCCACCTGATCACTTCTTTTCGTTCGATCACTCCGGGCTTAGGGCTTGGCAGGATTCGCTAAGGTTCTGCAGGTTGCAAAGTGGCCGGGGCTGAACATGATGTAAGGGCCCTCATAGTCAGAATGAAGCCCCGACGCCGAAAGCTCCGAAACCCTTAGAACCGCATAAACGGAAAACCACCCTAAGGCCAAATCGAAAACTTGGTAGCAGCCCAAGCACAGGCTGTTAGGGAAACCTCGAAGAACGCCGCATTGGACAGCGCGTTGCCTGAGACTGCATGCAGTAGCAGTCCAGATGCAGCAGAGAATCATAATGAATCATTATGGCTGGATCGTAGTAGCAGGCCAGAAGCGCGCTAAATGTGGAGATTCTCCGGAAGCCCCCCTCTACACGAAATGCAAGACACCCGCTCACACAGGTAGGCTCATGAGGGATCTCTCCACGATCGCAGAAAGAAAGGCTGTGGATTCGCAAATGAACATCCCTTTTCCGTAAGGTTTCGTCAACGACTCGTCGGAACCCCGAAATCATTTTGGGCAAGTGTGTGGTGATATGTTGTCGACCTCGACGTCACCAAGATGTCACAGACAGTGAGTCCGATGCTTGAAGCATGTGCTTAGCTTCGCGTGTTTTGTGTGCATCTGTGCAACAAAACCAGCACCTGAGGCACCGTGGTCTGACAGCAGGAGGCAGGTTTTGCAACCATGGTAGAGCTTGAAGGCAGTTCCCAAAAATTGGACAAGGTGTTTGTAATCATGCTGACAGTGCCAATGTGTAATCTTCGGAAGAAGATGCGACCGGAGCAAAGGCCAACCAAAACGGTAAAAAGGCAGTGACATCAATGATGGCGAGAGAACTAACATCTGAATTTACGTCCTGCCATAACGACCAGCTTCGGTTCAATCTGCGGGCATCTGCCTCCTTCCATCGTTCCAGTAGGTGTGCGCAAGTCTCAGCGTTTGTTTGCTTTTCAGGAGTCATGCCCTAAACTCCGCACCCTGCAACGCCAAACGCCACAACCCCCTGAAACCCATGGCTTACGCCCTCAACGCCTTATGAAGAAAGCACGAAATTTTGCCCAGTGTCAGGGCTGCTGCAGTGAAGACTGGGCTCCGATGCTGCTCCTGGCTTGCTAAGGCTGTTATTAGCCCCAAGGGTCCAAAGGACCCAGTAATACGGTACTTAGGTTCTGATCGTAGTTATGTAGGTTACTATTTGGGACAGTATATGATTATTAGGTATTTGGACCCTTAGGGTAAGGTATATTAAGGTGTTTCACGAGCTCAGCGTTTAAGGCTCGGGGTCAGCGGTCGGCATTTCGGCCCTTGGGCACTTCAGGGTTCAGTATACCCCTACGGTTGATGATATAAACCCTGCATTACCTTATTAAGGACCCTAAACTATGGGAATTGGAAATTCCTTATTATGGTTATAATGCATGATTTATATCATCAATGGTATGTCAAGAGGGCCGGGGCAAGCAATATTGCTTGTCAGGAGTCCATGCTAACTCCGCTTGGTTCAGGGTTTCCCTTCCATCATACTGAGGAAGCCCTGCGTATTGAGCTTCCAGCACATATTCCGTGGTCATTAATTGCCGCGTGCTGCGCTGCCTGGGGTGAACCCAGTGGGTCTTTTGCCTGTCGGTTGGGCTTCTACGACTACTTCCATGGAATCTCTGTCGGCTGCGCGAAAACATTCTCATGGGCGTCGTAATGCGGTGGCCCCTTTAAACCGGTGGGCCTCTACAATGCGTTTTGGGCCGGGCTTATTGAAGCCGCAACCTAAAAGTTGGGTGTCCATAATGTGTGTTTTTTTGGCCGGCAGATTTGTTGTTGCGTTGCTTCCTTTCTGCTAATGGTCAATCTTAAGGCACCCTAAATCCCCCTCTACCCAAACTCAACTCCCCTTTATTAACCCTAAACCATAGACCCCCTGAAGCCTAAAGCCTAAAACCCTAAAAACCCTGGCCCTGAAGCCCGAACCTCTCCCTAAACCCACCGAACCCCACCGAACCAAGGTCGAGGAAGTCACAGGAATCATATTAATCAAGCCGTCAACTCTTGGTCGGAGAGGCGTGGGGGCCATTAAAGGGGCCAGCATGTTAAGGAATGCTGCTTCTGAGGTGGAGTTCCAGACGCATGTGCGGACATAGAGTCATAAACCACAGCCTGAGACATGAAGCGCCTGTACCAGGAGACACGTCTATGCGACAACTCGCATGTGCGCATGTGTTCGTGTATGTATGCATGGATGCATCTGTGTATGTTTGTATGTAGAGTATATATATATATATATAGCATATAAGTAAAACAGCGTGTATGTATGTATATATATATATATATATATTTAGATATATATACACATATACACATACATACGAATATATGTATAGATGCATGTTGTATTAACCTGTGTACACATATGTAGGTGTATATAGGTATGTGTATACTGGTATGTGTATACATATATATATATATATATGCATATACACATACACATCAAATACATACACTACATAAGACATAGAGGCAGTATACTCATACGCACACACACACACATACGTACATGAATACGTACATGCGTACGTGCATACATGCACCCATGCAGTGTTACATACACAAGAAGGATGCAGAACCGAGGAATCAAAACCAGCACAGAACCGAGTACACCTACTCCACGAGCACATGTCCAAGCTGCATTCTTACAGTGCGAGCTTGAGTTTCCATTCTTGTCCCTGCACAAGCCCTTAATACACAGAGAGCCCTTAACCCTAGAGCTCAAACCCAGAAAGGGTTAACCCAGTCAGCTGGCTCAGACAGCCGAGCCCTAAGCCAGGTCCTATTATGAGATATTGATGGTTCTGAGCAGCTTAGGGCTTTAGGCAAAATCGGTGACTTGTTTAGAGAAGCCCCTGAATCGCTGTTGTGGCGCTCTTGCAGGGTCCTGTCTCGTGCCCATCTTTGCTTGAGCTGTTAGATAGGACATGTGGTTAAAGACTGCAGCTTTACATAGAGCTTGGGGTTATGGCTTGGGATCTAAAGCCCAGGACAGCTTATATGAAATTGCTGCCGGGGATCATGGGCGCCGTTAGAGCCACAGACAAGCCAAGGACGGTTTGGTTGTTCGCGATCGGGTCATGCTCCTGGGATTTTGGTAGTTTTCTAAATTAGCGTCCCTTGTGTGGTCCTTTTTAAAAGGGTGTCGTACTATATTGGGGACCCAAAAAGGAACCCTAATTTATCATTAAACCTGGTTTCGATACGACCCATGACCTCTTAGAGGACACAGTCTGCCTACAGTCGGCCCTCATAATCATAATGCAGATCCTACGACCTCACAAAACCTATACGGTAACATGTTTTGCAAAACCCCAACATTCGACTTCAGGCGCTGAGACTTCCAGGCTCCAGAACCGTCCCTCAACCACGGTTTACTGGGTTCTTGTTAAGGGATTTAATTTAAGTTACCATAATAGGGATCTATAATAAATAATACGGTTTCCTTATTGTCGCAACTTAAATTAAATCCCTTAACAAGAACCCAGTTTAGGGTTGCCAGAAGTCCCAACAACCCTGAAAAGAGGAATATGCGTGGAAGCAGCAGGACTGGAGGTTGTCGAATTCATTGAGGGGTGGTGCACTCCGGGCGAGTGTAAATCAAAGCATCCTCAACCGAGTTTCTGCACCGCGAACACTTAGATCCCTTGCAAGAATTAAGTTGTGGACCAGGGAGCCATGCCATTATGCATCGCAAACCCGAATCTCTATCTCTTCACTTCCAAAAACCATCGAAGCCCACTGCTCTTATCTGCATTTAGGCCTTCCACCCCCATAAGGCTTGAAAGCTCTATGCGCTCTATAAGCCCAGGCAAAAGCCCTCGGAGACCTCATCGCAATCTGCAAAACATCCTAAACCCCTAAACCCTATACCCCTAAACCCTAAACCCTAAAACCCTAAAACGCCAAGCAGCAATCCAACCTTGCCGCCTCCAAATATGTGGCCCGGCCGTCTCCCCCAGTTGTCTATAGATCAGCTCTTGGGCCTCCCGAGGCCGGGGTTTGTTTTTTTGCTTCGGGACTCCATGGATTTGCCCGGGGCACAGCCAAGGCCGGGGTTCAGGTTCACTTTTTTGTTTTTGGTGGTCTAGGGTTGAGGGTTTTGGGTTCTCAAGTTCCTTTTGTACTTGGTTTTGGCTTTGGTTTAGGGTTTAGGGTTGAAGTTATGTTTTTTTTTTTTTGCTTGGTTTTGGTATAGGGTGGAGAGATAAGGGTTTAGGGTTCAGGTTCTTTAATGCTTAGAGCTTGGGGTTCAAGGTTTGGGCGTTGGGGCTCCTGTTTCTTAACGAACCTCTCTTGGGCTGAGGATGTTCGAGGGAAGCAATGAGGCGATTATCTACCGGTCTGCCAAGCCGGTAGAAGTTTGCCACTAAATGGAGGTTTCCGAAAATAGGGGACCCTAATATAGTATCCTAAGTAGTAGGATCCTTACAATAAGGACCCCCCAAATAAGGTACACTGCCAAATCTGAAACCGTAGCAACTAACCCTGAACCCTAAACCTTAAGTAAACCCTAGCCCTAGAGCCTAAACCCTAAACCCTAAATCCTAAACCTTATACCGCAACTATTCGGGCCCCTACGCTAGCTTAAGAAACCCTGACCCTAAAAGCATTAAACAAAAATCTGAAACCGTAGACCTCAAGGACACATGGAGCAGAGCAGGGCTCCCTGCCGCAAACCCTTTTTTGGTTTAGGGTTTAGGGTTTTGGGTTTAGGGTTTAGGGCAATCGCCTGAATGTTTGAACACACCCTGAACTTTCTTCGTTTTCAGACAGTTGCTAATCGTAGGGGCATGAATCATTAGAACAGGGTTTTGGGGTATACTATACTAGACTTATAATAAGGAACCCCCCCAAAAAAATAAAGTACAGGTAATTTATTTCGGCCCCTTACAGTAGTCCTTGAAGTCGTCTTCTTTTCTCTCAAGTACCGATCAGGCACAGTGCTAGGGCTTATGGAATACTAGACGATACTCGACCCCAAACCCTACTTTTGCTTGAGCTCTATGCCGTCCCCCGTAGTGTCTAGGCCAAACCCAACACGAACCCTTTTACACAGGCTTGATTGGAGCTCACCCGGCCAATTTCCCTCGCAGCACATCGCACGAACCCTCAACCCTAAACCCTATTTCTCATGACTGACTGAGGCACTGGGCAGGAACCGTCGCTGCAAAGCTTGCTTTCGAGCTGGATCTCCTAAATCCCAAACATTATTTTGTAATCACTTGATGTAAGGGCCTTAATAACTAGAATAGGGTTTTGGGCTCCTTTATAGTATTACCACAACAAGGAACCCTACAGTAAGAGTGATTTTGGTAATTATTCAGGCTTCTACACCTAAAGCCCTTCTAAACAGCAAGAGACCTGAGAGACCGCGGATCCGACTCTAGGCCACCCTAAACCCTGAACCGAAAGCTTGCCTCCCACAAATCGGCGGCGCCGACCCATGGATTGGTAGTTCCACCCGGCACGCTCCGGAGACAAGTCTCCAGACCGTCCAGAACCTTCCACCTCGGCTTCGAGAGTTTGGGGGTCTATGGTTTGGGTTTTGGGGTTAAGGTAGGGTTTAGGGGTTTAGGGCTTATATAGGGGTTCCGACTCTCACTCCCGCACAAGGCAACCAGGGTTTAGATTTTATAATCGGGTTTAGGGGGCATTTCGGGAGTGGTCGTCGGACGGAAATGATTTAGGGTGGACTCTCCGGCTAGAATAAACCGGCCCGATTCTTTGCGATCGAGCCGACCCTTTGGCAGCGATGTAGCCATGCAACTGCTGGATGCTGGCAACTCTATCCATCCATATGACATATAGACATCCAGCCGCGAACAAGTTTAAGCCCTATAAGAGCCAGCGAGTTGCCATCAAAGGGACAAGCCACAGCTGGCTAATCTCAGTTGTGGAGTCGTGGAGTTAATTTTCCGCCAACTTAAGCCAGCTTTGGGTCAGAAAACCTTAAACTGTAAAGTTTGCGTAACAAACACTATCCCTAAGGGTCCAAGTAGCCCTTATTTATGGTGTTAAGTACCCAAAAGGCCCCAAAGTCCTTAAACAGTGGGTACTTGGACCCTCCGGGTATGTAGCTATCCGGGAGATAGAGAGGGCTAGGATGCCCAAGAGCCTGTAACCACGGCTGTACGATGGCCACCTACTCGAATATCCTGAGCCGTATCACATCCCTCCCTCGATTTAGGATGCCATTTCGGGTGCTGGTTCTCGGGAGTGAAAAGGCTTATCTGCATGTATAAATACTTATAACTTATAACTTCTAACTGTCTACAGAGTTTGATGCACCTGCGCAAGCTCTTGGGTTGCGGTGATATTTGTCTCTGCATGTTCTCCTGTTTCCAATATTACTATGTACTCTCACAGGGTGGTAGTTTGGTTTGAGGTTTGGTTGTAGCGTTCAGGGCATGGCGGGGCGTCACATCACGCACCGTGGGCATGACACTGCATGCAGGCTAGTGGCGTGCGGCTGTCGAAGGTGTCGTAAGTGAAGTACCTGAACATGTGCGGCGACAACAGATGATCGGAACACCGGCTATATAAGCCAGAGCTGGATGCATGCAACAAACACCATCGGTACAAAGAAAGAACCACCGTCAGCCCGAGCGGCAAGTCCAGTCCATCTACTGAATCTACTGTGTCAAGATTCGTGGGTTCATTGAATCGAGAAACTTTTCTGGCCGCAATGCTTCTACTGCGCTGGCCTTGTGCCCAGTCTCGGGTTTTATAGCACAGGCTTGAATGGGAGCTCGAAGACTGTGTACTACATGTTCAATAATATCACTCCCAGCCCTTCACACTTCACACCTTTTCCTACTAATGTCCCGCGTAGAGCATTTCCGACCGGGTACTTCCAGACCGGGTCCGTAGCGAAGTCCTTCTCTGTGTCAGTGGGCTCCTGCCGTTTGCCGTTTGCGGAGGAAGCGGTACTTCATGAATTGAATCATACTGGATGTGTGAATCTTGCTGTGGCTTCGGCATTCAAAGGGAGGGGAAGTCTTGCATGCAGAGGGTGCAGTCATCTATCAGTCATGAATGGAAAATGCACACACAGCTGAAATCTGAATGCCAACAACACCTACGTACTGTGCATCTGCATTCTCAATGAGCAAAGAATAGAACAGAAGTCGATGCCCCAAGCCCGCAAGCTTGACTGTCTGCTCGTGCGCGAATTCCAGGTCCTGCTGTTCATCCTATCCTATCCTCTCTTGGTCATGAATGCAGACACTCTTTATGGTTGTGCGCTGTGCACAACCCAAACCTCAGAAAAAGAAACCTGAAAACATTGACAACCAGCCCCTCCTCATCGATCCCAGGACAAGCGATAGGATCGAAGCTGCTGTCCTCTGCAGCTTTTCCTCAGTCTCATGGGGCCAAAAACTGCAAAGCGCGGGAGGGGCGAGGTACAAGAACTAACCTAGTCGTGCTATGATGTGAACCACCGTGAGCAGGAAACGTTCGCGATGCTGACCTTAATCAAGCCCTAAATGCTTAGATTGCTAGTGCCAGGACGACCAAGAAAGGCGACATGCCCCAGGCCCCTACGCCATTGGAGCTGCACTGCTTCACATCCTATGCCAATCTATGCCGCATACAAATGCCAGATGCAGCACATGTCCTCCGCCAGTGCAATAGTATTGTCCATCATGAACCCTTACGCCTACAAGCCTGCAAGCCTGACACTTTCAACCTGGGACATCTACTCACACACAGCTACTGTGTTGGACAGTACTACGGCGTAAGTCATTCCAGGCTACAACGTGGTGAAAACGAGTCAATACATGAGATACATCATGCGCTTGTCAATGCCGTCAGCTTCCTTGGTCATAAGGTAGGGGCCTTAAGAAGTAGAATAGGGTTTTGGGGGATACTATACTTTAAGTATAAAGAAGGAATCCCCAAAATAGCATATGTAATTCGTAAGGCCCCTAAGGCCCCTATCATACGCTGAACAGGAACAGCTCACCAAGCTGTCTCCCTGTTTTCTGGGGAGTCAAGATATGCGTGTTGTCTGGGGCTTTACACAACAGTGCGCTGATGAATGAGACCAGGTGTGGAGTATGTTATGAAGTTCCTATATACGGACTGCGAGGGAACAGGTGCATATCTTGATACCCTATATAGTATTTCTATGTAGAGACTTCAAGTGGATATGATCATGTGAAAGTACCTGAATCCTCAACTCTAAACCCCCAAACCCTAAACCGTCAAACTCCGACCTTCTAAATGCTACACTCAAACTGAACCTTAAAGTTTGGTTTAGGGTTTAGGGTTTAGGGCCTTAAAGTGGCAAAGAGGCTGAGTTCCTCGGCATTCTGCGGGGTAAGGGTGATGCAGCTGGCAGTCCAGGCCAAACTGCCTGAAAAGGGCTTCTTTGAGGATACAGGTTTGTAGGGTTCAGAACCCAGGGTTTGGGCGTGGGGTTCTGGGGCTTCGGGCCAACATGAACAATAGTGAATGAACCAGCACAGAGCAGGGAGGTTCAGCGATTTGAATTAACAAAGAAAGAAACCCCATAAGCATCAAGGTTTTGGGTTTCGGCTTCATAACCAGAAACCTGGCCATGGCTTTGGTATTCGCAACTCCAAGTCATTCTGCTTTCTTTAGGCGTGCTTCTCAGAACATGGGCTGTTGGTCCTCGCAGTCGATCAAAGCCTTCATGCAGCCAGAACTTCTCCAAAGTGACCTCACATTTTAACCCGAGAGATTGCCCAACAATACACATCTCTACGTTATCGTACGACCTGGAAGGCAGACTAGCAGACTAGCCACAGAAGCCCCGAACCCTAAAACTCGATTTGTCTTCCGGGCAAGCCTTTTTTGGGCTTAAGACTGCCCAACCACCAGGCTACAGTTCTAACTTATGTCAGCTTTGGGGTATCGGACTTTAGTGCACACGAAAGCAGAGCTTGCAGTCCATGGCTTACGTCCCTAAGCTCACGGATGTACAGATGCCAGACCCCAGGTGCCCTAGCCCCAAACCCCAAGTGATTGAACCCTTTTTGAACCCTAAACCCCAAGTTTTTGAGCCCTTTTAAACCCCAAGCCCCAGGTTTTTGAACCTTTTTGAACCCCAAACCCCAAGTTTTTGGAACTTTTTTTTGCACCCTAAACCCCAAGTTTTTGGGCCCTAAACCCTAAACTCCAGGGGCCTGCAAGGAAGAGACGCGCCATGCCCAGGCCTCGGGAGGGTTTTGTCTGACATCATCGCAAGAATTAGACTAACGCTTCGGGGGGCTTAGGGTTTCACGGGGAGGGATTGGGGTGTAGTAGGGTTTGGTGAGGGTTTAGGGTTTAGAGTTTAGGGTTTTGCATAAGGTTCAGGGTTTTGGGTCCAATGTAGGGCTCATAAAAGCTAGAAGAGGGTTCCGACAAGGATTCCACGACAAGCTGCTACAAGGGGTACTATAAGAGGCCTATGATACTGATACTATGCCGCAAGGGCCATTACTAGAATAAGGTTCCTCTGAAAGATGCGCTTTTGAGGTATCCGGCAGCTGCCTTAAATGCCGTAGTGCCACAACGTAATTGGCCGGCACAAGAGAAGGTCCTCGCAACGCTTTGGTAGCCCCCCCTGCTCCTTTGTGGTAGTTAAGTGTCATAAGGCACTTAGTTTTTCATGGATAACTAGCGAGTAGGATTACAAGAATCCTAGTTGTCCTACATAGTTGGGGTTGTAAGTAGATACAACTGTAGCTGCCTTGCCTTCAACTGCACTTGCTGCTCCCTGGGATCCTTCACGTGCTTGTATGGCGACTTTTCCTCGGCCCCTCCGGCACATGTTCTTGCAGATCTGTCTGAAAATCTGAACTTAGCACTGGTCTTTAAATCAAACTGGCATTATTGTTAGGACATGCGGAATATTCCTGACAGAACTAAGCTGCATAGCAATAGGACAACAGGAGCCCTAGCCATTAGACAACTTAGCCCCATTCTGAGTTTCCTCTGGGCGCATGTGTTTCGAGTCAGAAGCCAAACCAACTGCTTTCACGTGTGGCCAAACCTGCTCACATGGAGATTGGTGTCTATGTGAGATCCGAAATTTCCCCGGACAGAGTGCGGCCCCGCAGCACATGAGGAGCACTGCGTCAGTGATCCTGGCCCAGCATCCAACCTACACCCTTGAGCCAATATAGGTCAGCAACAGTGCAGCTGTGTCTTCCCATCCTCCTCCTCGGCTGTGAATCCTAAACCAGAAACCCTAAACCGTCGTGAGATGTGAGAAGCACAACAGCTGCCGAGATTCATCGGATAATGTGCTCTGGACCCCAAGCCTACAGCAAAAGCAGCAGTCGCATCTTCGCTTAGGCATGCCAGCAGACGAAGGGCGAGGTCTTGCTGGGCTGCTGCAAACCGGGGTTTTGCTGAATCAATTGAGAGTAACAAATTTAGGCAGTCCATGCGCGTGCTCGAGCTGAAAATTGTACAGAGTTGTGTAAAGTCTTGGAAATGCTCTTTTCCTTGATTTTTCCAAATGCAGGGTACCTTATTGTCTCGTCCTGCCCTTATCTTCCTACACTCGCCTACACGATGTTGGTAATCTGAAAGCCTGAACCATTACCTAATGTTTTCCCTACCGTACCTTTTTTTGTTCAGCCTGCACCAAAACCCTATTCACGTCAGCAAGGCCCCATTTCTTAAGCCTTTCAACCTTGACGGTACCTCATGCTAGCATCCGCCGATCTGGGCCCCACGTGGTGACAGCACACGTCTTTCTGCTGAGGAAGGAACCCCCGCACACACGCCCAGAAGTCGCACACCGTAGATCTAAACTACCGTCGGGTCCAAATGGGAGTTTGGGTCTGCACCTACTCAGGGTCTTTGTGGAGGTCGTTTGCTTTCGGATTGAATCCATCCTCGACCATATGCTTGCAGGGCTTTGAGCTTCGAGTTAGATGGGTTAAAAATGCCTCAAACCAGGCTAGTGGCTCGACATGACAGACAATCGACCCCATACCTTCGAGCATGTCAATCCCGAGGAAACGGCCCAGCATCAAAGAATATATGATATGCTCGCAACCCCTAGACCCTTTTTGAACCAGGTCTCTCTGAAGTGCCGCTATACCCTAGACCCTAAACCACCCCAAACCCTTTTGCATCCAGGACTCTTGCAAGCAGCCGGGAAACACCCCAAACCCTAAAAGCTAAAACCCTTAAGCCCTACATCTTAAGCCCTAAACCCGACATCCTAAACCCTGAAGCCCCTTAGATCGTCAACCCTAAATCCTTAAACCCTTAAGCCTACAAATCTTAAACCCTAAAGCCCGAAGACCGTCAACCCTAAATCCTACGGAAGGGCATCTCCTGGTCTCCTTTTTCTCCGTCTCCACCTGCCGGCGACTTGGTTTTAAGTGGCTTTGGGGTTTAGGGGTTTCGGGATCGTAGGCCTGAGCCCTAAACCCTACACGAGGGCTTAGGGTTTGGGTTTTGGGATAATGGTGGGTTGAGGGTCTAGGGTTGGGGGTTAGGGCTGATTTGGGGCTCTTGTCCACGCATCTGCTTGCCTGGTGAAGCGTCTCTTTTCTTGCACAGCTTCTCAGGGTGGTGAGGCGTGGTCGCACTGTAAAGCTCTTCCGAAAACACTCCGCCTGAAACGAAATCCAGTACGATAGCCGTTCGTCCTGAAAGATATGTACTGCACTGCTCTTTCCGGAATGAACGCTTGGGACACATAATGTAGGGGCCGCAATAAGCAGAACAGGGTTTTGGGCATCTTATACTATAAATATGATAAGCAACCCCGAAATAGTATAGGTGATTATCAAGGCCCCTATAGCCTGAATCTAGATTGGGACCGGGTGGTCGGCCTTGTATTCCTCTGGAATCTGTATATAAGATACGCAGGAGATTAAAGGAAACTACAGGTATATAGACCTTCTGTTATAAGGCTCCTATAACGCAAACTAACGGAAACTACCCACCTGAAAATGTCCTAGGGGAGAGAATCTGTTTAGGAATTGGTGGTGGGCTGGGCTTGGGGTGGAGTTGTCAGGGCTCAAGGCGTAGTCGTTGGATTCTACAGCAAGGGCAGAAAGACCCTCCATCCTGGAGTCACCCTAAACCCAAAGTCCTAAACCCTAAGCCCTAAACCCAAAGCCCTGAGCCCCAAACCGTGAACTCTGGAGTCAGGATTTGTGGTCTGAGGTCTTTGACTCCCGGCCTGGTCCAGGATGATATCGCCGTAGTGTTCCATCAAGTATTCATCGGACCTTAGGGGTTTAGTATAGGGTTTAGGGTTTAGGGTTTAGGGTTTAGGGTTTAGGGTTTAGGGTATAGGGTTAGGGGTTCAGTATAGGGTTTAGGGGTTTAAGAGCTCTAGGGCTCCAGGATTTAGGTTTAGACTCTCGCAACTCGGTCAATGCAGGTGAGGACGGTCCATAGTTCGCAGGGAAGGCACATGGGAGTTTCCGAAAAGTAGGGGTNNAGGGTCCCCTATTTTCGGAAACACTCACATGTGGCCGCATCGTCTTGATGTCTACACCCCCTTGTACCCATGAACATCAGCACAGAGGTTGAAGCTTCAAACAATGGATTTAGGTTTAGGGCTTAGGTCCTTGCTTCGTGATTCTTGCAGGATTCTCTGGACAACTGGGATTGCTGTACTTCTGCGACAAGGTTTAACAAACATCAAAACGAGTAACCTATCAGGACCTATCACGAGACTTGACTTCAAAGGTCTACTGCTATGTAAACTTCGCGCGCTTCGGCAGCTGTTTAGCAGCAGCAGCTTTATGAGGATACCACTGCTTTCATTTCTGAAACTCCCAGGCAACAGAAGGATGATGCAAAAGCCCCACGGCACATATCCAAAGCTGCATAGCAACGGCCCCGACCACTTGCTGAAGGCTGGCATCATCCTCCGGGATGACTGGATGACTTGGGTCTCTCAAAGAATGACGGGGACGGCTTTGTGACGGTTTTCATTCTGTCCCTCGATCTAAGCCTTATAAGGTCTAGGGTCCATGGTGGGGTTCCCCATTCTGAGTTCTGAACCTCTCAGATGTGGGGCTGCTAGCTCAACAAGCCCTTGCAACCTTTGCTCTATAAGCTCGGAGGCAGAGTTGAGGGTTTGAGGGTCTCTTTTCATTCGGGCACGGGCTGCAAGCAGGCTGACTAAGCAAGCACTCGCAGGGCTCAGGTACTTGTAGGAACAAGCACTCCCCTCAAAGGCGCAGCACTCGTGGTTGAAACCCTAAATCCCTTTTTCGGCATAAAAATTAAACCCTAAACAGATTGCAGTCTTACCNNCCCCCCCCCCCCCCCCCCGCCTAGAAAGTATTTTTTGGGAATAGGAACCCTTATACCAGTACAGTACGGCAGGGGAAAATGACAATTTTCCACAAAGTTCCGCCACCGGAAGAAAAGGATTCTGTAAGGTACAGTATTCCCAGGGAGCCCAGCACACCGTTTCAGGTACCTCTTGCAGACACGAGAGGAAACCCCGCACAATGTAAGGATTATTCCTTTATTCTACTCCTCAAGGCTGTGTTGAGGTGTTGGGCTCCCTGGGCAGTTTCTCCCCGATGTTTGGTAGCAGAGAAAGCCAATACGACACAAGAGTGCGTCCTGGCAGCGCCCTCCAGCAAGACTGGCTTCCCGATGCCCTCAAACTCGCCACCCTCACGAGGGGTACGCAGTGAGGGGCTTACTGCCTGTGGGATGTGGAGGGCTCCCCATCCTTGGACTAAAAAAACCTCCACACCAGAACCCTTGCTGATCAAGAGTGGAGGGCTTACGAGGGCCATATTCCTAAGCAGGGTTGAGAGTTCTCGAGCTCTCGCTGTAGACCGTTGCAACAGCAATCTAGATTCGGGGCTTGCGACACCTGCCTGCAGCTCGCCCAAGAACTATATAAGGAAACATAGCAAGGAGCCCGAAGAACGTTGGATTTTCTGGGTTCCAGTTATATAACCCCCGAAGCGATAATTTGGCCACGAGTATGCTTTGCACGAGTTGCGACAACCCACTGGCATATAGGGGTAGCAACACGCCCTTATGGTCCGTACA
The DNA here is from genome assembly GCA_905221635.1 of Symbiodinium sp. CCMP2456. Classification (NCBI taxonomy): domain Eukaryota; class Dinophyceae; order Suessiales; family Symbiodiniaceae; genus Symbiodinium; species Symbiodinium sp. CCMP2456. The sequence goes on along the minus strand of CAJNDV010033519.1, from coordinate 18,903 downwards.
TCCTTTTTCGTACGCCCTAGAAGCCGAAAGTACAACTCTACTCATTGATACCCTATCCCTAAACCCTACTTAATCATTGATGATCGGAGGCCCAACGCCCAAAGTTTCTCCGCAAACCCTGGATGCCAGCAATCGCGCCTTGTCCTGGATATACCTGCTGGCTGCGGCTAGAGTTTCGGGTTTTATAGGGTTTAGGTTTCAGGGAAGAGGGTTTAGGGTAACGACGCAGCATACGGATACTATAGTTGCACTAGTAGGTCCCCTGGTAGCCGTTTAACAGAAGATTGCCTTTTCCTGCTGTACACTCTTGCCAAGACCCCGAAACACTGTGCTCGCCGCACTCGCGCTTCGGAGGGTTGAGTTGCATGGGGGATGGAACCCCACGCATGGAACCCCAACAGCAGACAAGGAATCCCAATGCGGGGTATGGGGCGATCTGGGTCCTCGGCTTCATTCAGCCTTCAAGCGAAACGCTACGCGTGACGAAACTGTCTTTGGCAAGTGAGTCCCGGCAGGGATCCAAGCCCAAACGACCTAGGATCCCTGCCGCCGGTGATGGATTCAGCCGATCAAGGTAGCAGGGTACTGCTGGGGCACCTAGACTAGTACAGGGTGTAGGGTGTAGGGTATTGGGTTCAGGGCCCTCCAAGTGTGCAGAAGGATTTCCGTGCCTGGCCTAGCACATCTCGTGTTCCGGAAGCTTCAGGAGCCAAGTGCTGCCGATAGACTCCGAAGGCTCAAACCGAACGCCCTATACCCCAAGAAAAACATCCAAAACGGAAGCCGAAGGAAGCAGGGCACCTCGAGCTCCCTGAACTCTTTTGAGAGAATCAATCTTGCAGCACTCCGGTGCGGTTGAACAGCTAAAGGCTTCAGAGGGTTAGAGTCCGGCCTACTGGTATTTTTGTCTTCCCGTTGCCATGACCGCTCACACAGGCTGTGCACAGCTGTAGGGCAGAACCTACTCTTGACAAACCCTGAGACACCTCCTTCTAAGAGTTTGGGATCGCCGGCACGACCAGACTTCGAAACCCTCCGACATGCGCCTTCTGTGAAATTCCTCAGCCGAGGGCAAGTCCTGGCTGCTGACATTCCAGTTCTGATGGTACTTGCGACATGAGCTTTGTTGTTCCCCTGGTCATCTAAGGCAAGGAAGCCCTAACCCCAAGCATAGATCCGTGTAACGGCTTCAGAAAGGTTTCCCTAAACTCGACGTCCTGCACTTGGAGAATGTCCACGCTACCTTGATGCTTGCCGATGGACCTGGAAGAGCTCCAAATTCAGCGTCTCAGGCTTCAGGTGTGGATCAGAGGTATCGTGCCAACGATCTGTTTTCAGACCCCAATGCAGCAATAAACAGGGTGTAGGGGCACCGCTACACTCCTCGTAATTCCATGAGCCCTATAATATCTAATAAAGCCCTACTAAACACCCTATGCAAAACAAAGACTAGCTTCCACATATTCAGCCCCCAGACAATAGGAATATTACGGCTTTGGGCTTACTGTTCTGAGCCCTAAACCCCGGTACAAAGCCAGAGCACAGTTGAGAACGACAAGAAAACTCAACCCCCTCCCTTAAAATCTAGCGGTATAGTTCTCAACAGTAAGGTCCCTGTTTACGCAAATCCTCAAATCTTGCCCTAAGGGTCCAAGTAGTCCTTATAATTTATGGTTTTAGGTACCCAAAAAGGCCCCAAAGTCCTTAAATAATGGGTACTTGGACCCTTAGCGTTGCCAGGCTCCAGGCCAAATCGATTTTCCAGAGCTTCCCAGGGCCCTTGGCATGACCTCTGCCAAACCCCACGAACCGATAAGAGGGGGGTTCAGGGTAGTTTCGATTCACACACTCGGTTTAGGGTTTAGGGTTTAGGGGTTCCGGGTTTAGGGTTTTGGGTTTAGGTTTGGGTACAAGGGCATTGCGAGCGAATTGTAATTATAGGGGGTTTGACAACCCTAACTCAAGGTAGTATCTGAGTTACCCAACTGTTAGTAAAGGTGTTGTGAGGGTTGGGCAGCTCTGTTTCACGGGTATTTCTTTGTCCGAAGGTTGAAGGACTTCACTCGGTTGATGTATAAGCTCGTTTTTGTTCTCGATGGGGCCAACTGAAGGTTAGGTAAGCGTTTTGGGGTGCGGCGTGATGGGTTCGGGACGTTGTTGGTTGCTTGGATGAAAGACACTGGTGTGTCATCTCTTAGCGGATGTCAGGAAGCTCCCGGATGCTTTCCCCCAGCACCAGAAACCCAAAGCAGCTATGTACCGCGGCAGTGCTTAGTGCCTCTAGGGAATGTATGAAGTACGAAAAGCACAGACAGATCTGGTCCCGAAAGTCGCTCTTGCAGATTTACATACACAAAATTCGCGGGTTTCCACACGCGGAGAAATTCCGGGCAGGGATGAAGGGTTTGGAGTCTTGCTACAAAAAGCTCCAGGAGAGGACCTCTTATTGTCGGAAACCCCAGGCTCCTTGCGCTTTGTTATCAGTGCTTCTATGAAAGTTTAGGGTTTAGGATGGTTCAGTGTTGCGGGCTTTTGTGTATTAAGCTCTCGGTTAAACCTGCCCTTTGCCTCAACACACTTACAACTCCAAGCAAATTATTTGGGGTCCTTCGTCTCTATACGCTTCATAAACTTGTCATAAACACGTGTGCTGTTTGCATGCACTCGCTCACTCGCGCATATCTAATATGTATAAATATATGTGTATATGTACATATATATATATATGTACATGTATCTACATATATATATATATATGTATGTACGTATGTATGTACGGATGTAACTACGGGTGTATGTACGCATGTATTTTATGTCTATGTATATACACATATCTATACAACTGTATATATATATATACATACATAGAAAGAAATATGTGTGATACATGTACATACAGAATACATAACAAACATTATACCGACTGTCTTTCTTGGGGGAACTTGGGCTCTTGCTTGTGGTTACGAAATATTTTAATGGCATTCTACGAAATCCAGACGCATCTCCTCTGGGTAACATTCGATCCATGACTTAAGCCCAAAACCCTGACTTTTCAATTCCAAAGCATGCCCCCGAGCCTTCCGGGAATTCAGAAGAAACCTCTGTTGAAGAATAATCCTTACATCGCTAACAGAAGATGATTCAAGAAACGTGTCCCAATTGAAGGGTATGTTTGGTTACCAGCTCTAGAGCCCATGTGCCCCAGTTCCAAGCAGGCGCACCAGTGCCAGACAGAAGAGCTTCATGGCGCTAACCTTCACCCCTGCAAGCCCTGAGACCAGACACTTTTAATCAAGGACATACCTTCAAGGGCTGTCGCAGGCCTCTTTGTAGGACTAAGCCGTCAACCCCGCTGATGAAACATGGAGTGCCTGGAAACCATTCGTACGTTCCGCGTTGAACTCCACCTTACATCTCGACACGGATCTCCCAGAGCAGTCTGGATACAGGGTTTCGGAAGCAGCGCTAACTTCAGACAGGGCTTTGCGAATGCTCGTCGAGGTCGGAGCTCAGGCTAGCAGCCCTCGGCTTACGAGCATGAAATTTCGAACATGCACACACCCTAAACCCTAAACCCTAAAACTGTCACTACCATCACCTGAAGTTGAGCAGCTGACAGCACGGCGAGGCGAGGCTTGGGATCGAGTGCGAGGAAGCTGCGGCTCATCCCAGAAGTAACCTATGCTATCGCCTTATTACAACGGGCGAGCAGCCATCAGGTTAGATGCCCTACGAATTTTATTTTGCGTTGAGTTGGAATAGTATCTGAAAGTCTGTTTCTTCTCACTATTTTGCTACAGTTGCCATGCTGGCTCTGATACTTGCGGCTTCATATGATCTGCCCTGTATCAGGGCTTCGGCTTCTACAGCTGCTTCGCAAGGGGTGGTCATGATGTCTGCTGGCATCCAGGTTGAAGGCTGCGTAGTCAACTACCTAAACCGCCAAAGGTAGGTGGCCATTATTCCACATACCTGTGGGGTCCAGGTGCTAGGTAGACCACGCCCAGAGCACGGCATTGCAACCGACAGCGATAGCGAGGGAGAGCCTTGGAGTATACCATCATGGACCCCCAGCCTCGGGATGTGTAGTGGGTCTAGGGCTTATGGGTTTGAGTGCAGAGTGCAGGGCTTTCACTTTGACTTCAGTATCAAGGTTGGGGCATGATGATTTGGGCTTACAACTTTTGTTAAGTTGCATGCTTAGGGACGGGTTCATTCCGAAAACATTAGAGAAGGAAATCTGCGCCAGCATCAGCTGGGTCTGCAGTCTGCAGTGGCCCAAATGCTTGAAACGTCCGGGATGCTTGGAATATTTGATGTGGGCTTCTCCAATGTTCCAACATCCAACTGACATGATTCCATTCCCCTGTTGAATTGCGAACGCCGAAATGGAACGACCACGAAACTTGCAAGGCCTTGAAACCCCAAACCGAACACTGAATGACATTTGGCCGGGATGAAACACGAGCTCTCTAACCCCCAACTAAAAGCCAGGACTACCAGGAACTATACCCTGGACTTCGAAAACCACGGACCCCTTTTCAGGAGCCCTGCATTGTAAGACAGCCCTTATATTTCCGAATGTTGATCATGTACCCTCAACCTTCCATGTGCCCGGCCGATGTATACTGGTTTCTCACCTGCATTGATGAAGTCCGTGCAGGCCTGCCGAGAGGGAAGGGCCAATATGTATCCTTGTGCCAAAGACTTTGCCTTGCGGTCCCATGCACTCCTGAACATCACGCGTGACCTGGGCTGTTCCCTTTGAAAGACTGCATGCTGCAGCAAAACTGATAAGGCTACTTTGGGAGTCTGCTATTCGGGCTTGAAATGGGTAGTTCTCTGAATTAGGGTCCCTTTTTAAGTCTCCAAAATTGAATCAAAGGACCCCGAAAGGGACTCTGATTTAGAAAACTAGTTAAATGATACACCAAGACTTTGGGGTGTAAGTTTGTGCAAGGGCTTATTGTGTGGGAATAGCAAGAATGGTTGCATGTTTCCCCGGACAACGGATCCATCCACAAGGACACTTGAACTTCCTAACGGATGTTGAAGTTCACGAGAGTGCGGACTCTCCTCTCAAGAACGAAGCCATGCTGAAACTTACAGAAACCCTTAGGCTCGTGTACACAATGTCTCGAACTGATATGTAGCCCAGTTTCACGTTTGCTACTGATGTCCTCCGCTGCCTTTAAACCCTCCACCGGCTCAGCAGCCAAGACCCCGAATCCGAAACCCTAAACCCGTGTACGGACAGAATCGCCTGATGCTGGCCGCCGGCATTGAAGAGCTGACCGCCCTTCAGTGCTGCTGCCTCTCACAGCTTGTCTTGTCAACGGTCCCGGCCCTGAATCCTACACACCAAGAAGAAAAACCTGTCCGCGAAGACGCTAGCCGCTGAACCACACAACGCACTTGTAACACCCTTACAGACCGTGAACCATACTTCCATTGATAGTCTGAGGACTCCAATATCCAGTTGGAGACTCTGGGGTTTTATACGGCATAAATATGACACCCGAGAGCCTAATCTCTCTCTCCTTAAACCCATTTTCCACAGGCTTCCCGAGTTCACGCCTGGAAGCAAGACCCTAGACCCGAAACGCAACCTGGAAGCTGCATCCTGGAACAAGCGCATCAGGCTTCTGGGGACCAGTGTCATTCTAAACAATGGGTTGCTGCTAATGATGCCACCACAGGATTCTGTGACTCAGGGTTTGTGGCTAAGTCACAAATCTGCACAATCTATGCCAGCTAGAAGCATTGCCGGGGATCGTGGTTCAGGCTTGTGCATCTTGATTCTGGTTCAGCCAGTATAATACAAGCAAATTGGACGAAACAAGTCTCGCGAGACAAACACGCACAATGTCCCAAACCCCTGAACTCAAACTACACACTCTGACACTCTGATCTCGGAACCCCAAACCCTACCCTTAGACCATATGTCTTAAAATGTACAACCAAGCATGCAAGTAAGCCTTGCATAGAAACCCTGATTAAGGAAACCTCTAACATTGGCAGGAGCCCTACTATTCTGATATTTGCCTATGGCATGGGATTTCAGAAAGGAGGCCCTCCACGTAGCATGATCCAACTGATGAGCTACCTCTACGAGGCCGCCCCTATACCAATAGGCCCCATAGTACTTCCTTTTTTGGAGTTGTGGGCGCCTCCTGGTCCTCTTTGCGGATCTTCCAGTTGCCTGGCCCCGAGGGGTTTTTCCGGACTTCCAAGATTCCTATACATAGATATAAAGGGTTAGGGTTTATAGAGTTTAGGGTTTAGGGTTTATAGGGTTTAGGGTTTTAGGGTTTTAGGGTTTAGGGTTTAGGGTTTAGGGTTTAGGGATCAGGGTACAGGAACTGGGTGTAGGACTTCAGATGGCTGCGGTGAACTCTTTCTGGCAGCCAGAATATGCTCTGAATACTCTAGAGTACCTATGCCCCTAGCCAACGGCCAGAGAACTCAAACCTAAACCTATATGTGCCAGCAGTCGCTGGTATCCCCCCGCCCACCCTACAGGGTAATGCATAACATGCCCCCTGTCTTTTGTGGAGCGAAACGGCTCCACTCTCATGTGGGTTTGGTCACGGAAGGGGCTTCAAGCGGGCAGGGCACATGGCGAGAAAAGGCGGGCACCTACCCCCCTCCCCTCGCTGTGGAGCGACACGGGTTCCTCCCTCACATAAGGTTTGGGCCTGAACTAGATAGGCTTTAACTAAGGGAAGGTCAAGACATGTGGAGGCCCCAAACGAATGCTATGTACAGGTACGTCGCGCGAAGTTGCGATAGGACTAGATCATGCCGAGTTTGGGTTGGATTCATAAGTTGAGTACACCTTGAACTGCTTGGACGACAGACTAACTCAATGCTCACATGCAAACCACGGCCCACCTGTGATAATGACATTCTTCTTCGGCCAGTCGGGCAATGCTGGCCACCTGGGCTTACTTGGAGGCTCTGCTGACCTCGAAAGTCTAGACCCCCTCTAGCATCCCACAACCCATGTTACTGACCCCACTTGCTACGACTTTTCGAGGAGCTCAGGTGCCCGCTTGCCATTTCCCGATTTCTCCTTATGTGTTGCTGTTTTCAAGATTGAGGTTACCCAGGGAGCCTGCCAGGAAGTTTCCTGCTTCTCCATGTCATTTGAAGACGATTCCCTGCCCAGAGGCCCCCATAGTAGTTCCTTTTGGGGGTTCATATTTAGAACCCTATAAGGTAATCCCAAAAAGGAACTACTATGGGGCCTATGGGTATTCCCTAGGCCCTAGTAACTCCTTACTCAACAGGTCGTGGGATTCCTCAGTGCGACATGCCGCACAAAGTATCCTGTGAGTCTAAGCCCGAAACAAACCGTACACACCTAAACGTTTTGAATACGGATTCTTCGGCTTGCGCCTCGTGGCTACATAGGCAAACTCTTTTCACTCCCCCTTAAAAAAGCCACCGCAACCAGCAGTTGCAAAGAACCGCTGTGGAGGATGTTTGCCAGCGCATGAGACGCCTACCGCTTGCTGCCTAAACCTGGAACCTCTAAACCTCTAAAACCTAAAGCCTTCAACCCTTCAACCCTAAACTCCTCCATTTTCGTGTTCCCATGTAGGGTCAGGCTTCACCGAACGCCGCAGACCTGAACCCCTGGAGGCTCTAGCAACTATACTCAACTGTGGATCGACTGGGTGTAGGGTTCAGGGCCACCGAGACCGTTTATGAACTAAGCAGGAACCTCGATAGCCATAAGGGCCGCTACCAACTATTTTCGAGTGCCACGTGCACTAAGCCCGTAAATCGCAGCCGTGCAGCCAGCCAGGGCTATACGCTAGCAATTTCGGCGATGCCGCCTCCTCGACAATTAGATAGGGACCGAGTTTGATAAGGGGTTTAGAGGTGTAAGACCGTAGGGTTTAGTAGGGCGCTTACTGGTTTCGTGTTCCTGAAGACAATAAGATTTCTATAGTAAAACAGGGGCCTTAAATAACTATTTGTCTTTTGGGGTAAACTAAACTATGCTGCGCTTTTGAGGGGAACACCAGAACTGAGTCCCCGAAGTTCAGAAAATTACAGCTTGACCCCAGCGGTTGAACAGGGTCTCTTACCCGGAAAGGGACAGCCCCGAACTGTCTTCAACCCCTTTGGCAAGGATCCCCACGTAACAGCAGCTGTAACTAAAATACAACTAACTTATCCATTTGGGCCCGTTTGCAGTTTGCCACGCCTTTCAAATTCCAAGCGTTCCCTAAACCCTAATCCCTAAGCGTTGGCATGAGAGCACGAAATGGCACCCCAAGTCCCCGTCGATGTGAGAACTCAGAGCACATCATGGAGGGCCCCTTGCCATCGCATGCTGCGCGCAAATCAGTCTACGATGGTGCACAGGAGGTAAAGCTTTAGGGTTGGGGGGTTTAGGGTTTCGGATGCTTTGGGGTAGGGTTTAAGGTAGAGCACTGCCCTGCAAAGACTCACAGGCACTCGGGTCCTCAATGTTGAACTTGCCTTCCCAAACATTCTGCGGATACATAGACATGGGAATCCTGAGTTGCGCAAGTCTACCGGCCTTCTGTGGCAGTAGCCCATCAACAAGATATGGGGATGTGTGACAGGGCAGATGGGTACAGAGTTGAGGAAAAAGCAGCAATCACACCCTTGCGAGGCCCTGCCAGCCCCAAGCCCCAAACCCTAAACCCAAAGTCAAAGCATGTCATGATGCCCGCTCGCAGGAGATGACAAAGGCCCAGGCGGCTGTCCCTGCGACATGAGGTACTTGCCTCAGCTTCTTATGTTGCATGTCAAGGCTACGGCTCTATGCACAAGGTCAGGGTTTCAGAGATTGTATTTGTGATCTATATATATATATATATCCATATATGTACACACAGGAGTCATAAGAGCAAGAAGCTTCAACTGTCGATAGGTCTACGTTTAAGTAGAACATAACTGATAATAGACATACTACTGTAAGTCCGCCTCCTGATGCTTCAAGTACGGCTTCAACACCAAGCCCTAAACTCTACACCGAATCCTGTAAGCTGCCATTGCCATATGTTCTTTCGTTTCAAAAGGTTCAACTTATGGCCCATGATGAAGGGTCTAGGTTCCCCGGTAGCCCCTTAATAATAAGGGTACCCTTTTTCCTACTATTTGGTTTTAATAAGAGAACCCTAAAAGAAAAAGGGCAAAAGGGTACTACTGGGGAACCTAGGGGTAGTACTCGGGGATCGTCTTGCGAGCTGGTGTCCCCGGTTGGGTGCCACATCCCCCTGGTTCCAACAACAAACCCTCACAGGGATCAAGGTTCAACGATCCACAACAACATAAGTATAAACATATAAATATAAGTATACATAAAAATACCTATATATATATATATATATATTTATTTATGTATGTATGTGTGTATAAGGACAGAAAGAGAGAACAAAACAACCGAGAGGGAGAGAGAGAGAGAGAGACAGAGGGAGAGAAAGAGAGGCCTTATCATTAGAACATGGTGTTAGGATTATGCAGGGAAGATTCGAGAATATCTGTCATATCATTCAAGCCATTGTACACTGTAACCCCTACCTGGTCCCCAAAAGTATGTAGCAGAATAGCCTTTCAACGGCTTTGGGCCATTAGCTTACCTACTTTGGGGGTTTAGGTAGGCCCAAGTAACTTACCCTCTTAAGGACTTATTATAAAGAAACCATACCACAAAGGTAGGTTCTTTGGGGTCCAGGTAAAGCTTAAAGCCTCAAGTGAGGCACGAGCGACGACGAACTCAGGTTGCAGCAGGCATCAAACGCCTGTGAAGCGCTTGTCTGGGCCTCTATCACCTGAAGCAGGGCTTCGGGTTTGGGGTTTTGAGATTCGGTCTTGGGCTCAAGTCTCTTTCTGAAGATGTTCCCCTAAACCCTAAACCCTAGACGCTAAAGCCTAAACCCTTCTTATTCTCAAGGCTCCAAAGCAGCTTACGGCTTGTCAGACTCATGGGCTCCTTTCGAAAGTGGTTCCTGCTTTAAGGATCATAATAACGGGGCCTTAATAACTAGAATAGGGCTTCCGGCCCATTATACTACAGTTATAATAAGGAATCCCCAAAATATTGGTAATTAGTTAGGTCCCTACATTAGGTTTAGGATTGAGGGTCGGTACTATGGTCGAGTTTACCCCGTGCTTGAGGCTCTTAAATCGGGTCTGTCGTGACGGGTATTATTCTAGGGGCCAATCATCCAGACATGCCCCAGACGCTGGCAAGTTGAATACCAGGAAAACCGTATGCTCCTCTATCGACAAATACTTCTTCAGTCAAAGCAGGAACCGATATTTCCCGGCACTGCGCTCGATTTATTGGACTGGCTCTTTGACTTGCTTTACCTTGCCTCCTGTCCTGTTTGCTGAAGCCCCCCATGACCCTCTTGCTTTGAATGAGGGAACTTCAACCCTAAACCCTAAACCCTAAACCCTGAACCCTTCATTCACTTTTTTTTGCTTGCTTTCTTTCATTCAACCAATCCTCAAACCTGAACCCCCTTCAGCAGAAGCCCGAGACTTGGAAACCCAACAGCCTCAATCCTTAAAAGGTAATGCATAAGGAATCCTTTCCCACCTTTTTGGGACTTACTCTAGATGCGTAAATCCCGAAACCCTCTTTTCGGGCTCGACCCTGAATCCTGCAGCTTGTCGGTCCTAGAAGCCCGGAGCTTCTGGACCCTAAACGGTTTAGGGTTTAGGGTTTAGGGTTTAGGGTTTCCACCACGTCTGTCTGGTTTAGGGCTTTGGGTCTGAGGCTTGAAAACTGCAAACTGGGTGGCAAATTCCCGAAATCAAGCTAAGAAGGCCCCTGCTTCAGAGCGGGCGAAGTTTGTTACCGGACGAACTTAAACCCTCGGTACATCTTGCAAATGCTATCCATCACTGTCGAGTGTCTATTGCGAGTATTCTATGCGATACTCCATAGTTTCACTCGGCTATAGGGCCATACATGGGCCTGATTGATCAGAACAGAGATCTTAGTGAAGTATATGCAAGGCTAATTACGGTACCATGACGCGTTGAAGCAACTCTGTTGATTAGTGGGCTTTTGTAAACCCCTACACCCCCCTAAACTGAGGCTCAGTCCCAAGAATGCAGTACGGGTTGGCCCGCTTCAAGCTCGAGCCGCTGCATGTTGATGGACCTCGAAGAGAAAGCCAGGAAACAATAGTTTCTAGTGTATAGAGTTCGAAGTTTCGGGTTTAAGGATTTCGGTGTAAGGTATGGAATCTTACATACTGAATAGGCAGGGACACATGGCCTCCATAGATTATAGGCATACTGCAGGGGCCTTGATAAATAGAATAGGGCTGTGGAGTATATATACTATGATTATGAGAAGGACTCCTATGGAATGCTGGTGGTAACTATTGAGGCTTCTATGCTGGGGTTTCGGGGTTTGGGTTTAATTCATGAATAAAACCTAAGATCATGATGCATGAAGCCGTCAGCTAATCAACCTAACTTAGAGAACAACCCAAGGATGGGGGACACTAACCAAACCACAGCAAAACCAGGCTTACCCGCTGTTCGCGCTTACGCTTCTCATGCTTTAAAACTTTAATGGGCACCAGGTACAGTACAGCCTGCAGTTTCACACTCTGGCCTGTCTAGAACTTTGGAGGGTGAGGCAAACCGAGCTGGCTTTAAATCTTATCAACCCTAACTCCAAACCTATCATTCCTACATTTGGAAACCTTCACAGGCGTCCACAGCTGTGGATGGTGCATTCAAGAGGTGCGTGAAATGTTTCTTAGATCTATGAGCAATGGCAGAACCTCGAGGATTCCCAGGCACATGCACAAGTGGTCGCCTGCGAGCGCGTAGCCACAGTCAACCGAGACGATGTCAGTAGTTCTCTAAACTCGGGTCACATTTTAGTTTCCAGTGTAGAAGAGTGCCGGTACTGTTTTAGGACCGGAAAGGGACCCTTGTCTAGAGAACTCCACGTATCCGAGACCCAGGCGTGAGGTAATTGGTTGGGATGCAGTGTGGCCTTGGGCACAACATTCAGCACGACATCGTTACAAAGCAAGTGTTCCAGCTCGCTCAGGCCTGACCAGAGCCGCACGACATGCAGCAAACGAAGCACAAATGATGCAACATTTACAAGATGTGGCGATTGCAAAACCCAACGATCTGAAGCTGCAACTGGTAAAATGCCATCATCTGCGGCAGCTCCGGATGTTTGTCGGTGTACCTTCGCAGGGTGAGGGGCTCTTATGGAAACCTATTTTTCAATCTTCGCATAACAATTTCAACCCTTCTCCTAAGGGGCTCACCTTTTCATTTTTGCTAAACCCCAAAACCATCCCGACCACCATCGAGTTGTACTTTTCGGCCAAGGCAACAGCTTCCGCATCATGCGAGACCTTCTCCCGCCTGGCTAACCCAATTTCTATCCCTTGAGACATCCCTAAACGATCTCAAGCCAATTTCGTCCAGTCACGGTGTGACGAGGCCGCCAAGCAACGGTGTCCTTGGATATGGGATGTGGACATACGCCTGGGGCTACCTGGGGCTCCGACTCGGGCTGTTCAAGTCATACACGATTTCTGGGTGGCAAGCCAAATCAAGACATCTGGCTTGAACCTTGGACGGTTCGAGTGCGAATGGGGCAAATCAAAGTAACGAAACCACACGGAAGGCTCGTGCTTGTCAACTTCTTGTTCAAAGACTTGCACCCAGTCTGTCGACCTGCACGCGCAAACACATATTACAAACCTCTGCAGACGGCTTGGCACAACACCTCAGCAAATGACATCAGGCAACTAAATGCACGGCGCACTCTTCCATGTCATCGGCAAACTCACCCGCCGCTGCCACCAGGAGAAGATCGCCTGAATGCGCATCGAATCTTCCATGTGGTGGCTTGGTAGCATACTGAACTATACTGCAATATGGAAAAACATAATATAATATCACAACATATAAAAGTATAATATGATGACAACTAGATCGACAATTTCAGACCCAGGCCCTTCTCCATGGCCCTCATGCCACGCTCGGTGGCCAAAAAATCCTTCCGGCGCCAGGCTCTCTCGGACTGTCATCTTTCCCTAACCCCCCGGTACCTACTTTATATAGGGCCTTATTAGGGGCTCTAGTGCCCTGTATATAGCATAAGAACCTGCAGTTTATCGGGTTTTATGTCCCAGCAAACTTCCGGAGCTCTCCTTGATCTCGATGGACACAGATGCCCCTTCCAGGCCAAACTCTTCTGCCATCCTCATGTCGAAGAATTGCCATGTATTAGAAAGCGCATCCGCTCGGTGCGCATGGTGCTGTGCAAGAGCGCACTCGCATAATTCAACACACCTTGATGACAGCACTTTGATGCACATCTTGTTGGAAGAGGGCTCTTTGCATGGCCCGTTCTTCATGGGACATTAACCCGCAAGTGGTATCATCACTGCAGCAGCATCGGCCGAGCGCCCGTCTTCACATGCCCGGGGTTTGCGAAGAATTTCACCTGAGAAGAAGCAAAGCGAGGGCCATGGAATGCGCACATCGCTCAAATCGATGCTTAATTCGAGCTGGGGCGCGGTGTGCCCGGCTTTGACCTGACAGGTGCCAACAAAAATATCGATTCCATGCTGCGGCCGAGCAATTGAAAGTCATGATGGAAGTTTCTGAGGTTGGGGCCAAGCCAAGCCCCAGAGATAGGCACGGTTGAAAATCTCCGCGAGTGCCCTGTGTTAGCACGGCTCAGCATGTACGCTCAATCGTATCGACACTGCTGTGCTGCAACGAAGCCTGTGCACATATCGCAAATCGATGTGGGCCTGCCCGTTAAAGAATGCTAAGCGAATGGACCAGAGCATGCCACCAAAATGAATCTTTCGCGAGGATGTGCAAGCCACTCCCGCCTGGCATGGTAGTAGCCAAGCGCTGCACGCGCAGCTGCTGCGGTCAAAATGGAAACCTTCTAACCATTCTACAGCAAAAGGAAAAATCTTGGAGCCCAAATGCCAAGGTGTCGGCATTAAAAGCAACAGTAGGGTAGCTGCACCTTGCGGGCTGAAAAATGCGAGGTTTTCATGCCGCACAACAAAAACTCCCCCCGCGTTCCCAAACAGCGCGACGGTCGAAGCTGATAGACTACTGCTACTGCTACTGCTACCACGCTGCTGCATACAACAGGAGTCCCCGGAAACTTAATGCTTGCATTTGGGGGGGACTTCCCTGGCGGTGCAAATGACAATGCCTCATTACGGAAGCCAACCTGTGGAAAAGGGTGCACGAGCATATCATGGTAGGGAGGCTCAGTACATGTTGGTCCCAACCACCATCAGACCTGTTCTCATTTCTGCTGCTGCTGGGCCTGTCACGGTAAGTGGCAATAATGGTGGGAAACCCACATCCTTCAGGGCACGTGGATCAAAAATCCACCCCTGCTGCTGCAAGTTGAAAGGGCACTGAGCCTTCAAGTGTGCAACACGTGCACCCTCCTTTGGAGGGCTTCATCGGCAACAGAGATTTTGGCAAGTGAAACGCCGTCAAACGATGAGCAACCTTTCTGCAATGAAATGGATGGAAGAACCTGTCTTGATGAATTAATCACTCACCAAGGATTGTCATCTTTTGCAGAACCCGCTGCCAATCTACATACCTCAAAGCAAAAGCCGCCGCTGTGGACATCAGTGATGCGATTGCTGTAAATTGTGCAACAGTGAGCTCCACACCGGCGACCCTCAACACCAGCGCCGCATCCAAGCGCAACCTCTGCGCAATCGATTCTGTCAAACCGATGGCGTCACGGACTTCTTCTTCGCGTGATGAGGACCGCTCCGGCATGCCTTGTATGCACAGCAAATATGCGCGCGACTCCGTCGCGTGGCCCCAAAGTAGATCCACTGTGCGTCGTCTCAACATGTTGGCCGGAAGGCCGACGAGAAGAGGAGGCAGCGAGAACAAAAGGAATGAACTCAAAACAACGAGGGTCTCACAGAAAAACACTCCAGGCTTCCAGTTGGGGTCCATGGTGTACCAAACAAGCATGCCTGACATGGTAAAAACTATGAAAACGTTGACTGCCAGACCAACCTCCAACACAAACTTTCGGCGCTGCGTGCTGGCAAAGAAAAATCTGTAGAGCTCATACCAGGCTGCCATGTCCTTCACGCTGCCCACCCCGACGCAAGGAATTCCTCGTCCAGCAACAGCTTTTGGGCCCATCAGCATCGATTCGAAAATCCTGTAAGCATCGACCATATCGGTCATCAGCGACATCATTCGCCATGGCACAACATAGAACAACAAAATTTGGAAGTTGAAGGTGTAACTTAGTGTAACCTATGAATACGACCGACACGGCTTGACACCAGCCGTTCTCAGGTAGGCGGAAGTTTATCTCGCGATCTCGCAGAAAATCTGGCGCAAGTGCTGCAACGGCAGCCAAAACAACAGCGGCAATATGGGGAAGGTACCTGGCTCCTGTAGCCACTTTGTCAAGCATGCCCGCTTTTGACGGCCAGCCAATAAGAAACTGCTCTGCCATCACATCCAAAGGCAAAGCACCGTCGTCAAAACTCGCGCGGTATGCGGAAGTAAATTGGGCCCAAAAAGCCGGCGGCGCCGCACATCTGGCTCTATCATTGAGGACCCAAGGCTCCCTCATGCGCATGCGCGACAGATGCCGCAGGAGCGACTCATGGGCAGCATTTCTGGCTTTGATGTACAGTTTGCAAAAGCAAGTCTACCTTACGAACATGGCGAACCACTTCCGGATCGTGGAGCCAAGCCAGCCAAACAAACTTACACCGCATGGGAGAACACGGCCTTCTAAACCGAGCGACGAATGATTCACGGGTCGCGTAGGTTAGCTCGGCGTCGAGCCCCAAATGCGAAAAAGGATCCTCGAGCCGTTCGCCAACTGCCAAAGGATCAACGTCCACGGCTTCATGTGAAGCCAGATTGAAAGCCGCGGCCTCTGTCAGGTCGATTGCAGCAAGAAAACCAAGCGGCAAAAACACCTCGGTCAGGGACACTTGTTCACGATCACTGCCTGCAAAAACGTATGCCAGCACGCTGAAATTCACAAACAGTGGCACGAACAACCCACCCCGCAGCCATCGCCATTTGCTCGTCTGCTCCTCTAGCTCTCTTGAAGCGTCCGCGCGGCTAATATTCCCGAGCGCCCGCGCTTGTGCAACACGGTAATAAATAGGGGCCCATACAATCAAAAACGAAACCGGCACGGTGACTTTCAATACGAAGTGAGTAAAAAACGAGCACACGTCAGGCTGGAAATGCGCGTTGTGGAACTGATCGGCTAAGCCGAATGCGCTCCCTGTGTTTGGTCCATCGTGACAGCAACCGTAAGAATAGCCACCGTCGTTCCCCACAAGCATCCGGTCGCTTGCAGTGCCCTCGTCCTCGTCCTCATCGCTGCCGCCTGGAGCGGTTTGAGTGATGTCAACCATGTCAGGTGTCAGAACTGTTGGGTCAAACCCGCCCCTGTCACCAGCAGGTGCGGCTATAGTTCTAGTTTTCGCTGCTCTTCCGATCTTTGGAGGCTTCTGCACTTCTTTTTCGAACGTACCCCTTCCGGCTCCCGAGAAGGACGGCCAATCGTTTGCGGATCTATCTCCATGACTGTCCATGGGGCGGGATCAGCATGGTAGTCTTGCTAACCAGAGCCGGCTTGGAATGTGGCAAGTATGTGGCAACTTCTTCCAGATCATGGGCGGCATGCCCCTGTGATAAGCACCCAAACAATAATGGATCCTTGAAATGGGAATCTGACGCTGACACTACAATCTGCCACTGACTTTGTTTGCACCGGTTTGGCTTCATCAGGTGATTGGAAAGCAAACAGTCAGACAAACGCTAATGTCGCTGAGCACACAGCCGTGGCTTGTTCGTGAACAGACCTGTTCTTGCTAGTTGTTACCAACTGGTGCTAATCCGTGGCGAAGACATGAACAAGGACCATTATCGTTGCGCAACTGGGTTTCCAAGGTCTTCCCACTTCCCACAGTGCTGGCAGGCATTCGGTTAACTAAATCCATGCGATCCTCGGAGCAAGGCATGGTGCGAGTGCACTGGCATATTGAAAAGGAGCTTGCCCACCATTTCGCGACCCTATAAAATCAGCTTTACTTTCGGGTGCCGTGTGGGGAATGTTCACGTCTAGTGCAAGATGACCTCCGGCGCACGTCTGCGGAGGAATACACACCTTCAGCTCACTTTTATGCCTGTACCAGTTATCGGAAGAACCGGTGACCAGTACGGCTCTAAGGTCCGGTTATGGCCCAATCGCCAGCACAAACGATCTACGACCTTGCTGGGACCGCGGCACAGCGTGTAGTTAAGTTCAAAGTGGCGTAATCGTCATGCTGGATAGGACGCTACAAACGTAGCCATACAAAAACTGAAACGGTTTTCGCGCATAAGGCTGCAAGCTACAAAGGGCCAACACTGCAAGTGCAACGCACAGCCTTAAGCGAACGCTGCCGGCAAGCAACAGGGCTCCGGGGCCGACAGCCAGTGTGACTCAATAAGACTTCGAGCAACGCACGCAATTCGCCAGGAGCGCGGGGTTCAGTGTCGGCAGTGCGACGTGGCGACGGTGCGCTGGGCAGCCACAACCAGCATACGTTGCCATGCAGGCAGCTCTCGCAGCCCGGATCTGGCATGTCCGCGGCGCCGACACAGCGCTCGCAGGTGGTCATCATGCTTCCCGGACCACCCGGTTATTATACGTGTTCCGGAACACCCCCCGAGGATCCCCGAGGAACGCAATCCGGACATCGGCTGAGGTGACACCGGTGGCTTGCGCGCGGTACCGCGCCAGGCACTCCAGATGCGTGGAATGTTGCAACATCCCAGATCCCAGCTGCGGGCGCGGGGAGGTTGAGCTGACCGACATCGGAGGGGAGGTGGTGCATCCCCGTCAACATTAGCCGTGCCGGTGAGGGGCAAGGACAGCAGGCTGGCTGCGAAAGAACGCGCGGCAGCGAAGGAGAGGAGCGCAGACCAGCGGAGAGTAAAAGCCGAGATGGAAGCAGCGCGCGAGCGTGGTGCGCAGACCGCGCACGGCACCGTGCCAGCAAGCGGACAAAGACGCTGCCACCCACGGGTGAGGTCGAGGGAAGGGTCGTGCTCGGGCTAGGACGGCGCCTCAGCCTGCAGCAACTCTTCCCAAATGGGGGGGTCGAAACCGATGGCTGCCAAAGAGTTGCGGGCAACACGTAAGGACTCAAGGGCTTCAGGCAGCGAGCGGTCGGAGGCCAGGGAGCCAACGATGTTGCGGGCAAGGGTGGCATCTCGGCAGCTAATGGCGCGCAGTGCGTCGGCCCAGGAAGCCCAGTACGCAGCAGGTGCATGTCTGGTGGCGCTTCGCAGCCCAAGTCCGCATGCCGCAGCACGCTGTGCTCGTGTTTGGGCTGGTGGCGGCAGGTCGGTGGCAGCGTCAGCATAGAGGAGCGCCGAAAGGCAGCGCAGCACTGCTGCATGCAGCATCATGGCCAGCAGCATACGCCTGTGTGCTGTGTAGCAGCAAATTGCGAATCGCATACTGCGCCCGTGGGGCTGCGCAGTAAGATAGCAGGAGCCAGGCGACCTAGGGAGTCTTGCAAGGCAGGGAGGGTGTCCAACAGGCTTGCCTGGCGGGCCAGCACCGTGTGCAAGTCAGCCACAATGAACTCCGGTGTGCCGACCGGGACGCCGAGGGCAACAAGGCCTCGCTCGGCCGCGGGCAACGACCCAGATAGGGGAGTCGGGGCGAGGGCGGGCACGCCAGGTGGCAGCAGGCCGCGCGCAGTTCCACACCTTCATTTTGAAGGCTTTGAAACGAAGGTGCGCATGCCGCAAAAGTATGCAAAAGTAGTCGTCGTCGTCGTTGTCGTCGTCGTCATCGTCGTCGTCGTAGTAATAGTAATAGTA
>CAJNDV010033518.1:0-16479 GCA_905221635.1 Symbiodinium sp. CCMP2456 | reverse complement strand
CTTCCTTCCTGCCTTCCTTCCATCCTTCCATCCTTCCATCCGTCCATCCACAGATAGATTTATAGATAGTTAGACAGATAGATTGATAGATAGGCACAGCTAGATTGATAGATAGATAGATAGGTAGATAGGCAGACAGATGGAGAGGCAGACACATGGATGGATGGATGCACGCATGATTAGGCAGAGGCGGACAGACCGGATAGGTACATGCACACATACAGACATTTTGACTCTGTCGAGGCACCGCCACCACAGCCGGAGCACTCCGAGCCCATCACCGCCGAGGCAGCCGCGCCCTCCGCGCCCTTAAGTGGGCCGTGACCTCAAGAGCGCATACTTGCTATACACATAGACATCCGTTTGTGTTAAGTGTGTCTTATGAATTATGATGTTGAATGTCTGCATGTTTCTTATTGGGGGATTTCGTCTATTCATGGCTCTATGTAGACCGCCGATGAATACATGCCTTGGTCAGTTTGAGATCCTCATCATAATCTCAACTAAAGCGGGTTTATGAACCAGGGTCCCTGATTTTGCGAAACTTGCACATCGGTTTAGAGCTTGTACTGGAACTTGAAAGCGCCTTCAAAACACTTGGTCTTTGCTGAGGATCGCGCCGCCTGCAGGTATCGCTCCCCCAGCAGGCCTTGCAGGGCGCACATGCGCAGGAACTCCGATTACTGTTCAGTTATTGTGGGCTTCATTCCTTGACTTAAGCGAGGAGCCTAAATAATTACCTATATCATTGTTAGGCTTCCTTGGTATAATGATCCCATAAAGGATCCCGAAACCCTATTCTAACTATTAAGGCCCCTACATGACGTACCCATCAATCCCGAATCCCAGGACGTTGATGAAGGCCCACGAATTCAAACCCCACAGCCCAACCCCAAAGCCATAAACTCAAGGCCAAACTCCGCAACTCGAAGGACCAGTGTTCAGGGTTTAAAGGGTTCAGGGTTTAAAGGGTTTAGGGTTTAAAGGGTTTGGGGTTTAAAGGGTTTAGGGTTTAAAGGGTGCAAGGCTTAAAGGGTTGAGGATGCAACTTTGGCGTTTAAAATGTGATTATCAGTATCCCAATTGTGTGATTGTGCTCACAACCATTCCCCTTCAGGCAGAACCCTGTCCCTAAACCCTATACACCCGCAATCCCCTGCGTAACCCTAAACACTAAACCTTAATCCCTTGAGTCCTAAACCCTAAACCCTCAAGCCTTAAAGCGCCGAGCCATACCCGGAAGTCTTAATGGAGGAGTCCCCATCACTGTAGCAAGCCGCTTTGGAATCCTTATCGGTACTGTACCTCGTAGTCCTAGCGCCCTAGACCTTAAACCCTAAACCTGCATAGGAGCCCTGTGCGGAGCCCTGTGCGGAACCCTAAACCCTAAACCCCCTGCAAGACCCATCAACGCCCTAGAAAGCCCTTGCGTTAATGCCATAAGCACTGAGGCAGCCTTAAATCAGCCCTTATAGATCCCTTCTGGAAGCTACAGAAGGAGCCGTACACACCAGAGGCATAGGCATGCCCACAGCCGGCATCGCGCCGCCTGCGGGCTTCTCCAGTGCTCCCTCCTTTGGCTCTCTGCCGACATCTTCCGTGGAGCTGCGGCGTGAGGAGGCGTAGGGTTTGGGGTTATGGTTTTTTGGGGTGTAGGCTTGAGGGGTTTAGGGTTGTGTCGTTGAGGGAGGTCTTTTTTGAACAGGATCTTTCTGGGATTCCAATTATGCAATACGTAATGAAGAATTTCTCGAATATATTAGTCATTGTATATGTATATATGTGCATATGTATGTAGACATATATATATATATATATATATATAGATGTATGTATATATCCTTGTCGGGCGCGGCACAGTGTAAGGATGGGCTGGGTGCGGAGCGCTTGAACTCAGCTTCAAGACCTTTGCTGGTTTAGATGCTGCAGGATGTCACGCTCATGTTAGATGTGACGGGCAAGGATTCTGCCTGAAATTTCGGGTGAAGTGCGCATGAAAGGTAGTGGTGGACTAGGCTGTCCAGCTATCACTCGGCATATTGCATTGAATCCCGACGCGTAAACAAAAAGAACTGATAATTTACCAGGCTTTTTAAACTCAAGCATGACCAGCACATGCACACATGTTTCAATGCGGTTACGCATGACTATGCGCATTCTGTACATGTGTATGCAGATACGTACTGATGGAAGTTTATGTGTCTGGAGGCGTTCATTTGTATGTGCATGTATATATGCATGCAACCGACATATGTCAAAGTCTTTCGATCTAAGCCATAAAACCTGTGCCCGTCAACATTTCCTTTTCAGGCACCTCTTCCCCAGGAGGCACCGCTTCCAGAGGCACCGGTGACTTCTTTCTGTTGAATTCTGGGCTCCTGTTAGGGTCCGTTGCTTTTTGTGCCCACGGTCCCGCGGTTCTTTCTTTCGCAGTGATGACTTGCACAACGGCACCGCAGAAATGCATATCTTGAGGAGGGCAGGCAGGGTGTGCAGACAAAAAGCCAGGGGGCCGAGTTTGGAAGCGATTGTCGGATGCTGTAAACCCGAAACCTTAAGCCTTAAGCCCTAACCCGAGCTCTCTTCACCATCCCTGGCTTGCCAAAGCCAGACCTGCGAGATGCCTGTAGAGACAGCCAGGATGCCAGTCGAATTAGGTCCCACCTGTTCAAGAGTCAAGGCTTGAAAGCTGCCCACCGATGTAAACTGTGCGCGTTGGATCTAGACCTGAACCTAACACCGACAACCCTAAACCCCCTAAACCAGAAACCCTAAACCCCTAAACCCTAAACCCTAAACCCTAAACCCTAAACCCTAAACCCTAAACCCTAAACCCTGAACCCCCAAACTCCTTGGCCCCCGAAACTAAACCCTGAAGCTTCAAAGCCTAAGCCCTCCGCTCCAGGGCGTTCAAACGAAAGAGGCCCAAGCCCTTGAGCCCTAATATAGGAGCCTAAACAATTACCAATACTGTTTTGGGGGCTTGCTATAATTATAGTATAATATACCGCAAAAACCTATTCTAATTATTGAGGCCCCTACATTACATCAACCCAAGATTGAGAAACCACGGAGAGTTAGCACGCACGACATGAGTACCAGGCTATGCTACATTAATTGCATTGTTCTATGCAGACTATATAGCAAACTTTCGTACGCTGCAGTATACTTTAGTATACGATGTACTGCAGCACTGAATGCTATGTACTTTATACCGTTTAATATATACTAGATACTAGATACTATATACTATGCATGCTGTATGTGCTGCATATACTATATACTATTTATATACATATATACATTTCTGTTTATGTATGTTATGTAGGCTATATAGACTATATACATACATATAGTTACATATATATATATATATACACACACACTTTAGCTACTATCTATTACATATATGTATTAATATATAGTATATATATATAGGTTGTTTATACTGTATATATATATATATATGTGTATATACATATATACATATAAACATATATACATATATACATATATACATATATACATATATACATATATACCTATATATACATATATGTATATATATATATATATACATAGTTCGTAAATTCGAGACTAAACATGCTGTGTATGAATGATATCTATATATGCAGTACCTACGACTTATATACTATAGTGGCTAAATAGACCATATATGTATACACACATACATACATACATCTATATGTATATATACATATATACATATGCCGTATATACTACATATACTATGTATATATACTACATATACACCATATTTACTATATGCTAGGTATTATTCACTAGCATGTACAATATACTACATATAACATTTACTATTTCATATATAATATAATTTGTAGACGATATATATACTACATAGAATATAGTATATACTATATATATACTATATTCTGTATACTACTATACTACATACTCCATGATACTCTATGGTACTATATTATGCCCTAAACCTAGACCCTAAACCCTAAACCCTAAACCCTAAACCCTAAACCCTAAACCCTAAACCTTAAACTGTTATGACCTGGAAGGTATCTCATACAGACGAGAATTGGGACACACCGGCGGACGCACCGGCCCCTCTGTCGCAAGCCAATCGTCGTCGTGCAACTAAGGGGTTTAGGGTTTAGGGTTTAGAGTTTAGGGTTTAGGGTTTAGGGTTTAAGGAGGCTTAGACAACATGTGGTTTCAAGGTTTTAGTTGTTGAGTTCAGCGTTCAGGATTAAGGTATGAGGGTTTAGAGCTTAAGGCTTTGGGTTCAGGGTTTCCCTAAGCCCAAGTTCAGGTGATAACATTTGTTCCTAAACCCTAAACCCTGAATCCTAAGCCCTAAACCCGAAATCGGCGCAGCATTCTCAGGCCCCGGCTCCCCCGACGGCCGTGACACAGGCGGGGCCGGGGTTTCGGAGGGTTTCGGGGTTTCGGGGGTTTGAGGGTTTTAGGGTTTTAGGGTTTAGGGTTTAGGGCTTAGGTTTCAGGGTTTCAGGCTTTTTTTGTAGGGTTTTGGAGTTCCAGGGTTTTCGGGTTTCAGGGTTTACTTGAGGGTTTCCGGGTTTAGGGGTGTGCGGTGCTGGGGTTTTAGGGTTCAGGGTTTAGGGGACACTGAACCCCAATTCTCAAACGATGACGAATTTAGTGTTACTATCGTTGACAGGCGCAAATGCAGGTCTGAGCTCTTACGGCGGGGTTGTACTACAGCCTAAAAAATTCCCAAAATTCCTGTTAGGGTTCCTTATTATAGTGAGACTGTAAAGGAGCCCAAAACCCTATTCCAATTTTTTAAGGCCGCTACATGACTGTTTTGGAGGTCTTTCAATGTGCTTGACTTCTGAAAACTGGGGAAACCGCGCAATCTCAGTATCAATGATAGAAAGGACCAGCATGTCAAAGCGGTGCTCACCAGAAAAGCCCATCGGGCATTCTCCAAGTGAGGGTCTCGACCCTAAACCCTAAACCCTAAACCCTAAAGCCTAAACCCTAAACCCTAACTTTTTTTGGGACGCCGTTTAGAGATTTGCCCTCAAGCCCAGCCGCAAAAGCCTTAGAAAGTACCCCTACACCCTGCAAGCCCCATATAACCCTCTAGACCCCTATCAAAAAGGGGGCCCCTAATTATACGTAGTTGTACGGCACCTCCCACGTTGAAGGAGAGCGGCTGGGACGATGACGAGCCTGCGGAGGTTCAGGCCTAAACCCTAAGCCCTGCACCCTAAATGGAGTTGTTTCAGGGCTTTGGGCTAAGAGCTTTGCGGTTCCGGGTCAACGGTGTGAGGTCTTCAGGGATTAGGGGTTTATCGGGGGCTTTTTGGTGTAGAGGCTGTCGGGGTGTTAGAGCTTCAGGGTTTAGGGATTGTCGGGATGAGCTGTTGTCTCCGTGGTATTCGTCACAATCTCCTCATTTTACATGATGCGAAGTAATCGACAGTTTACGCTCTGAGTTTCACATTTTCACGGGTCCAAGGACCCCTAAACCCTAAACCCTAAACCCTAAACCCTAAACCCTAAACCCTAAACCCTAAACCCTAAACCCTGTAGTTAGGAGGGGGCCCGGGCTTCGGGCCTCGTTTCAGCGGGACGTCACTGATGGACGTCAGGGAGACCGTATGGGAGATCTTTGCACAGCCGGTGCCGCCATGTGGATTCTGAGCATAAGAGGGACCGCAGAAACCTCCCAACTGAAAGTTGACGTTTGAGGATCTACAATTCGACCTGTCCGTCAGAATACTGTGCACTGTGAACTCTACTACTCTTGGACGCTGAAGCAGGACAGCGCGCCAATGCCGCCCCAGGCCAGGGAACCGGGTGCAAGAAGACAGGTCCTTTTATTCACGTGCCTTTCTGATTTGCTCAAGGACTTCAGGCAGCTTCCAGAAATCAGTGTGTTTCGTCTTGGATGTCGTAGAGGGAGGAAGGGAAGGAGGGGGTGAGGAAAGGGGGAAGGGACGGAGAAAGCAGTCTTGAAGAAGTCGCTTGAAGGAACGCGTAACAAGAGACCTACAAAACCCTAAACCCTTCGCCCCCCGTCCTAGAAAATCCGAAGGCGCCAATGCCGCCTTCATTTCAGACTCCCGGGGACGACCTCGAGCCTAGACATTTTCTTGTTAGTTTGTTAACGGTTTTCAGGTTGAAAGGTTTTGGGCTGTTGAGGAATTGCGGGCTAACGGATTCGAAGTGTCGCTTGCGGTTCTGGCATGTAGGTGGGTATCTGTAGGGGGTTGAGGGTTTCGGGCGTTACTGAAAGGTTCAGGCTTTAGGGCTTAGGGTCTTGGACATCTACGCATGGAATGCTTCAGCTTCAGCAAAGCTCCAACAAATTAGCCAGGAATCTGTTTGCTCCACTTGCCGCATAACTTTTCTTTGGCTATATCAATTGTCTGCCTCTGCTTGAAGGTCCATGGTTAGTTGTAAGCATAGTTGGAAGTACCGTCGTTGTGTGCTCAAAAAGTTGTATATAGCCATATCTGGAAGTGTCTTGATATAACCCTACTTGCGCAGAGCCCTGATCGTTTGCAATACTTCTGAGGATGATTTGGTTGGCGAAATGATGGCCACCGATGCGACGGTCATTGGTCACGGGCCCCTCGCAACCACTTCCAAAGTTGGGGTTTCGGGTTTAGGTGCAACAGTTCCAGAATCGTATAGCTTTTTGGCTAGAGCATGCCCTGCGATTGCGGTGTTCATAAGACTGTTAACGAAAACCTCCGAAGTCTGCACTACCAAACATCGCATGAAAATGGCAGGGGCCGCAGTGCTTGAAAAGCAAAGCCTTGTACAGCAGATCCCGGACCTGTCCCGGAACAGCTTTCGGGTTTAGGGCTTAGGGTTTAGGGCAGCTTTCCGAATCCCTGCTTGCCGCTGAGGCTGCTCGAGAATTTTCATTGCATGGGCTGCGATTTTCAGGCGCAGCAAGAAGCCAATGGACTTTTACACTTCTGCACCGGGATTCGGAAGTTGTAAGTGACTGCTCACGGGGCTAGCAGCGTCCGACGAGGTTTCAAGCAATGGTAGTTCTTGAAAATCAGTCACGTGACAAATTTTGCAACGCCACACCTCCCTGACTCTGTGACAAGCTGGGAAGCTTGGTAGGTCTTGGTGTGCGACGACTATGTGTGGAACACAGATGTCGACTACATGCCGATGCCCCAGCAGTTCGTGACTTTCTTCGACCCTACACCCTGAACCCTAAACCCTAAACCCTGAATCCTAGACCCTAAACCCTAAACCCTAAACCCTAAACCGGATTGGTGCTGAGGTTCTTCAGGAACAACTACCCCAGCTTCGAGAAGCTCAGGACTGGCCCAGAGTCTTTTGGATTTTAGCAGTTTAGGGTTTACGGTTTAGGGTTTAGGGTTTAGGGTGCAGGGTTTAGGGTTTAGGGTTTAGGGTTTAGGGTTTTCTCTGGGTAGTTCTCTAGAGTAGGGTCCCTTTTGGGGTCCTATTTGTAAGGGTGCCGTACTATAATGCGGACCTAAAAAGGGGACCCTGTTGAGAGTTTAGGGTTTAGGGCTTCGAGATGCTTCAGGAACAGGGTATACTGTTTAGGGGTTTGGGAGAAATCCAGGCCTTCTCTTGGCAGGCTCGGATGACGGCTACAAAGGGAAATCAGACCCCCGGCAACTTCTTCCGTAGCCTTTCTAGTCCATCGTCCGATCCCAAAAGCCTAAACCCTAAACCCTAAACCCTAAACCCTAAACCCTAAACCCTAAACCCTAAACCCGAAGCTCAACCCCAAGCCCCCCCACACCCCATTCCTTCCCAAATCTAAACCCCAAGCCTTGAACCCTCAACCTTAAATCCGAAACCAGCAACCCTCTGAGCCCTAATATAGGGGCCTTAGTAATTAGAATAGGGTTCGGGGTATTGTGTTTTACAGTTATAATGAGGACCCCCCCAAAGCCTTATTCTAATTATTTAAGGCCTCTACATGTAGGAACCTGATTAAGAAACCCTGGCCCTGTAACCCCAATATATTTATATTCCATATTAAGAACCCCAATCAAGGCCCAGGGTTTCTTAATCAGGTTCCTATATTAACCTTTTAACTATCAAAGCCTACTCGTAGGCCCCATAGTAGTTCCTTTTTGGGATTACCTTATGGGATTCTAAATATGAACCCCAAAAACGAACCACTATGGGGCCTATGGGTAAGCCCTAAACCCTAAACCCTATGGGCAAGCCCTGAAAATGGCCCTCTGGGCAGGCGGTGCCTGGTGCGGCAGCAAGGCTCGCGCGCCTACTGCTGCCGGCTCCCCAGTCACGGTTTAGGCTTTAGGGCTTTAGGAGTTTAGGGTTTAGGGTTTGAGGGTTTAGGGATTTAGGGTTAGGGGGTTTAGGGGTTTAGGGGTTTAGGGGTTTAGGGGTTTAGGGGTTAAGGTTTAAACTCCAATATCCGGCAATAAGGGCTCCTGCAGAGGCATCCTTGGCAAGGGGCCCTTTATTGAGCAGTATTACTTGAACTAATGGCAGCGATCCTGAATCAACGAAAACTGATGGAGGGATGTCGGAGATTTTGGGGAGCTGCCATCACACTGGTAGTCCTTCTCAAACGTAGTAGATGTGTGATATAGTGGTAGTCGTCAGGCTGCCGCTACGGCAACCATGGCCACCACGGCAACCATCACCACCAGCACCACCAGCACATTTTTCGATATCGTTACACGAAAGGCTTCGAACTTGCAAGTGCCGACTGAGCCAAGAAATACCGAACCCCAGAGCGCAGTGCTTCCACTGCAACAGTGTTCCGGGCCCGATGTCGTGCCCGTTCTACCCGGAGCCATGAATCCTAAACCCTGAGCCCTGAACCTTACCTACCCGAAGCCACGAAACCTGCGGATCCAGGCCAATGCTCTTGGAAATCCGTTCACTCCTCTGCTGGCTTGGAGGCTCGCACCTTGTTGAGAGCTTCTCTCTCAGCTGCAGCTGGAAAGCTGGTAAGAACTGGCTGCTTCTTCAGGTCCTTTTGCTGCAGCACTAGACTCTCTGTTTGCAGGGCTTTCGCAGGATGCATGTAGCTTCTTGCGTGAAACTGTTCAACATAACTTCGCTGCCACGGTCTTGATGTTCTTTGGCAACCGCCGGCAGAACTAGGTTTAGAAGGGGTTCGCAGCAAACCTTCAAGCCCTATTGAAGAAGAAGAAGCTGGAGATCGAGCGAGACAAAAAGCGACAGAGGGAGGTTGTGCCCCGGCTGCTCACTGAGAGTGTAGACTTTAGGAAGTGAGTGAGCTTGTGAACTTCGCGCACCGCTCTTGTTGTGTGCTACAAGCAGCTGACAGACTGCAGATCCCTTGAGGACGTCGCTGACGGCTTGCGCTGGAGAAGGTTGTCCTGAGCTGCTAGATTTTGCGCAATATGGGGCCCCGCGACCCCGTTCCCTAAGCCTTCAACCCTAAACCCTAAACCCTGAACCCCGAACCCTGAACCCCAAACCCTAAACCCTGAACCCTGATGCCCAAACCCGAAGTCTGGAGTGCTCGGAGCCATGGCAATCGGAACACTGTTTTAAAAGCTACGCCTTAAAACACTCGTTCGAACCCTTACGTATAATGACGGGTATACGAACCCTGTTAAGAAGTCTTGTCTTGAGAAGCCTTACTTCAAAAAGCCCTCCACTGCCCAACACCTTCAAAACTCTCGTAGATCCGCAGGCACCTTGCATCGTTCATGTGGGTGGTTGTCAGAATTATGGTCCCTTTATGGGTCCGTAATATAATACGGCACTTAATATTTAGGGTACCCCAAAAGGGACCCTAATTTTGACGACCACCCATGTTGCACGGAGAGTCGACTCTGAAGGAGTCGGCCCCCTTCGCGCATCGCCAGTCCATAAATGCTGGACCAAAAAATTGGGCTTCTTGGAATTATGCTACTCTGCTTAAGGCCCTTAAAAACAAGGATGCTGCATTTTAGGATCTATGTTGGGGTCTCATTACCTGCTGACAAATTGCTGCTGGGAGTCGGACAGCCGGGGATGGGGATGGCGGGGTGGGGATAGCTTCGCGTCCAAGTTTGTGCAAGTCTTGGCACACCCGCTGTCTCCTTAGATCTCAAATCCCCGACATTTTCCATCGCTCTTACCGCCTCCACGTTTTGCATCCATGTTCTATCGTCTTCCGCTCGTGTGCCTTTGTGTTGTTGGCGGCATCAGCCCCGCAGCAGCATCCGAGCTTTGCAAAACCTCCGCGCTGGTGCAGAAGGCCCTGCATCGGGTACATCGCGAAGCGGATCGTCTCTCTGTGCAGGACACCGGCTTCCAAAGATGGCTCTGGTTTTGTTCATGTCGACATCCCTGATAAGCGTACAGCCAAACTTAAGCCTCCGATTTGTTCCAGAAGACCTATAGACCCTGTTTGCCTACCTGTCGGTAGGCCCACGCTGCCAGGAGTGTCCACCTCTTGTGCAACCTGAGAGTGCTTGCACCGCAGCGGCAGAAGACATCGGCTTCATCAATGCTACGGAATCCGGCACTCCTGGCGCCTGCATCCTGTGGCAGGAGTCAGGGAACATCACCTTGCAAGACATGGACGAGGCATTCTCCGGGATGGTAATGGACTCCTTGGCCACAAGATGCAAAAGCTGCCTTGATCCCTCAACTTCCTGTGAGCATGCGCCGGGCATCTCTTGCTACCACGGTGTGGCCTCCGCAGAGGTCTCGTTTTATGCCCAATGTCACCAAAACTGCCCTGAGGTCGAGTCGTGGGCTTGTAGCATCTTCTGGGACACACCTGACTCAGAGCTTGAGAACAGCACAGAAGCTCTTCTAACCCTCAGCCGAGATGTCACTGTCCCAAAGTCAGCCGGCAGCTTGAGTTCTACGGACACAGCCGAAGGCAGAGATGCCCTTGGAGGTGTGCTTTCTCAAGTTTCCTCCGTTCAGAACCGGTCTCTTCTATCTTTCCGCGATGGTCGCGCTCGCCGCTCCTCCCGCTGCTGGGGCAGCGTCGTGGATTCAGCCATTTGTGGCTTCAAGACCATCGAGGACGGCGCGATCTGTGGCTGGAACCAAGGCAAGAAGTGCAAGTATGGCCGGCGCAGGAGGTGGAGCGGCTTTAAGGGATGTGACTTCTGGAAAACCGCCAAGAACTGCAAGGTCGCGGCCAGCTGTGATGTCTCGCTGGACGTGCCAAGCTGTTTGGGAGATCTCTTTCAGGAGGTCAGCAACCCATACAGGGAGTATGCCGAGTACATCTCTAACACCGGCTGCAGCAGCGTGTCCTCCTGCAACCAGGTGTCCTATGATAGTAGGACTAATTCGGTCGGTTCGTGTTGTATTTCGCTGCTTTTTCTCTCGGGTTCCTGATGTGCTATAGCTAAGAAGCATATAGCCGCGTAGAGGTTCCCATTCTTCCATAACGAACTTAAGAAAGTACAGGCTTTTTCCTAGTGGGTTGCAGAACCGCCTAGGCAAAAGCGCCGTGGAGGATGGCCTCGCCGATGTGTGGGAGCTCGTGTACAGCTCCACACAGTCGGGCATCTGGGTTCAGGGTTCGGGGTTTGGGGAATCTCGTAATGCAATATACTAGAGCATCTCACTGTCAAAAAGAGTATAACATGGTGCAATATTACAGAATGAAGTATTACAGGGGTATACCATAGAATAAATATGCCTAAATCAATGTGAGATAGTACACTATAGTATAGCATAACATATACGAAATAGTGAAATGCAGTAGTACTGGTGGTTGGTAGCTGTGACAGAAAGCTTTAGTGTCTTGCTGTTCCGGCCAATATTCCTGTTTCCTCTACCGATAGGATGCTATGACTGGTATCAACGGTCACGACTGCGACTACCACTACGACTACGGCGACGACGACGACGACGACTAGTACTACCACCACTTTCATTAATTTTACCATAACATGTACTGCTACTGTTGCAATTACTTTTATCACTGCTTTTATTATTTCTACTGCTTATGTTTCTTTTCCCACTTCAGCAACCTTTACCACTCCTACTCCGACTCCCACTCCTGTTCCTGCTCCTACTCCTTCTCCTACTCCTGCTCCTGCTCCTTCTCTTGCTCCTACTTCTACTGGTCCTGCGCCTCCTCCTGCTCCTACTCCTCCTCCTCCTGCTCCTCCTCCTGCTCCTCCTGCTCCTACCCCCACTCCAACTCGGACTCCTGCTGCTGGTACTGGTAGTTACTGGTACTGGTACTGCGCTGGAACTGCCACTGCCACTGCCACTGCTGCTACGACGATGACGACGACTACCCTACTAGCGCTGCCTCAGTGAGCTACCGACGGCGACGACTTCCCCGACCGCCACCACCAGCACCACTGCCCCACATGAAGAGGACGACCACAACGACATATTTATGCTAGTACTTTGATGACCACTGCTGTGGCAACCTGACATCGTGACAATCCAGGCAACTCAGCATGTGAAGTGGCTGAGCTCTTTCAAGGTATTCTCAACCTGATGAGAAGTGGCACGGAGCAATTTGGTGATGTGGCGCCTACTCTTGTCGCAACTTGGCTGCCCGTGTTCAGGCGAAATGGAACTTGGGAGTTGGATACCCTAACTTCCTAAATCTTAACTTGAGCCTTAAACATCCCAAGCCCTAAAACCATGAACCTTATATGTTACACCCTAAACCCTAACCTTTAACCCTCATTCTTGGACCCTGAGCCCAAACCTAAACTGAGGCCCTAAACCCTAAACCCTAAACCCTAAACCCTAAACCCTAAATCCTGAACCCTAACCTTTAACCCTCATTCTTGGACCCTGAACCCTAAGCCCCAAACTGAGGCCAGGGCCAAGCAGAGTGCCGGCAGCCTCCTGGACGGCTTGGACACGGCGACCTCAGAGGTTCGGGGTCCCTCGGCGGCACTTGTGGGTTTAGGGTTGAGGGTTTAGGGTTAGGTTTAGGGTTTAGGGTTTAGGGTTTAGGGTTGGGTTTCGGGTTTGGGGTTTAGGGTTAGGTTTAGGGTTAGGTTTAGGGTTTAGGGTTTAGGGTTCAGGGTCCGTGCCTTACCAAACAGTTTCCGAAGGTCTTCGTGTACCGTAGATTTTTTTTGCTAAAGTGGACAGAAAGCTGCGTTGTTGGCCAAGAATTCCTCAACGGCGTCTTCGGCAGCTTTCAGAAGCATGACCTCGGGCAGGTCTGCACACCGACAGGCGCCTTGGGTGTTTCAGGAAGTAAAATAAAGGGGTTTAGGGTTTAGGGTATTTTATAGTATATTAAAGAAGTTTAGGGTTTTGGGTATTCTATAGAATATTTATAATAAGTTTAGGGTTTTGTATATTTATAATAAGGGCCCCCTAGAACCCTATTCTAATTATTAAGGCCTCTACATTAGGGGATGCGAGTATAGACCGCACCAGCGGGATCCCTGCATGGTCCTTTGCACTCAAGCGACGTCAAAACAATCCAGAAAACCTAAACCCCAGGCCCCTAAACCCCTACAGACCCTAAACCCTAAACCCCGAAGCCTTCAACCCCCCCCCCACAAACCCGAGATGCCTGCGCCTCCCTCAGATGTGGGTTTTTGGTATTATGTTCCAACGGACTGTGGCTTCTTCGAGAAGTTCGGGAACATCTTCTCAAGCCCCTCTGCTGCAGACTCCAACTGGGGTGATGCTGTGGACCGGCTCAGGGAGTGCACGATGAAGACCCATGGTCCCGCAATATCCGCGCTGTTTTTTGTGGGGGCTCTGAGAAGCGCCTTATAGGATTTGTATGGGTTTCTCCTAGGGATCTAAGCCTGAGTTAAAACATGTCCAGCCTTGTGAATTCTTTGGACTCTTGAAAGTTATAAGTTAAGTACGGTTCTTAAAAGTGAAGCTTTTGCTTCCTCGCATGATATTGGGGCAGCCAGGACTGGCGCCTTCGCCTTTCCGACCCCCTTTCTCGACTTCCGCGTTCAGGAATTCTGCCTTCCCACGGAGGTGCAGACCCCCATCGAGTACATCCTCGGGGTCTTCAAGTTTGGTGCCAACGGCGCGACCAGTCTCGTCAGCCACTTCGAAACCATCGCCGCGAAGGCTTGGTTCTTGTTCAGGAACTGCAGTTAAGATCTCATACTATGACCCCGTATAAACCCCTTGTAAAGCGTTATGTAAACCCTGTAGAGCTTCAGCCTTCCTAGCACTTTGTGACTCTAGCCCGAACAACCTTCTTTAAAACTGCGCGGTCATAAAGGCCTGCAGAACCCTGCGCAAGCCTTCATCACACAGCCCTAAACCCTACACCCTAAATCCCAAACCCCAAACCCTAAATCCCTGAACCCCAAACTCCAAAACCCAAAACCCAAAACCCTAAACCCTAAACCCTGCAGGTGCAAGGCTTGGTGAGCTCTGCCGGCTTGGACCTGATGCAGACGCTTGGAGAAGAAAGCCCCTGTAGGGTTTAGGGTTCAGGGTTTAGGGAAGAAAGCCCCGGGCTCATCACAAGGGCCTTGGTGGTTTCAGTAGGGCTTGGTGGCATATTCTCTCGTCTAAGCATATCGTGACATAGTTAGTGACTAGAGGGTCATACGATTACGAGTTGCTCGGATGAATATAGTAGGAGGTTGTGATAAGCAGATGGAGCAGTATCAGGATTTCTCAAAACATGGGTTTGATATAGTGTTTTGAAGTGTTGTGCAACAGTTGTAGAGGGTTGATATTCTATGAGGTTTTCTCACGATGAGCGTGCCTTGATTGGGGTCGTTTTGTGAGACAGATCCAACTGTTTAGGGTTTAAAGTGTTTGAGCCATCCGAACGAAAGAAAGCACACGAGTGAGTCCAGGTGCCTTCAGTACTGCCTGTCCCTGTGCCCGAAAGCTTCAGTGCCAGCTTTATCTTTATCACCCACCCACCCCACCCAGTTGCCCGCCCGCCCGCCCGCCCGCCCGCCCGCCCGCCCACGCACACGCAAGCACACCGGCACGCACGCATGCATGCACGCATGCACGCAGGCACGCGCGCACGCACGCATGCATGCTTTGACAGAAAAGTTGAACGAGTAGGTGAAGATGTGAAAATGTGCAGACAAATAACTTTGCAGCCATACAGAGGCTATGCGCAGAAAGCCGCATTTGTATACATAAACGCTTTGTCATATAAAGTACATACATGGATATGCGGAAACAGAGAAGATGGATGTAAGTCTAACCGTAGCTGTAGGCATTAATTTGCTAAATCTACATCCTACTCGTACACCACGAGATATGAACTTGAATATATGCATGTTTTATTTAGGGTTTAGGCGGTTTAGTGTTTTAGGGGTCTGAAGCACGCCTGTTCCGAAAAGGATCGGGCAGCAGATGAAGATTCGGAGGGACGCACAACGACAGCTCGCCCTTGCCCAGACCCGGGGAAATGCCTCCTCTGGTGCCTTGGAGACGAGTGGACGGCAAGTTTTTGGTTTGTTTGGGGGCCACATTGTGGCAGAAGAAACAGCTGAACCTACGGTAGACCAGGTGCGCGGGAAGCTTTATCCAACGAAGTACCCCCCCACACAAACCTCCCGGTCTGGAGGAATGTCAATTTGATACGTATCTATTTCCTTGAGTCTAGACCAGAGAATTCCGAAACCATAGCTATGGATGTTTCTACTCTAGAGCCGATTCCCCAATAGCTAGAAACTGAATCGTATTCTCTCTCAAGGTGTCTGGCACCGCTGTGCTTGCGAAGGACGTTATCACCCCACCAACCCCGACTGTGGGCTGGGGGGCACCTGCCAGTGCAATGGACAGGTCCGGTACGGCTACGGCAACCAGTGGCTCCTGGGATCAACAAAAAATATCTATATATATATATATGTATATATATATAATACATATATATATATATAATATCTCTATCTATCTCGGGTTTAGGGTTTCGGGGTTCGACATGTTGGGTTTAAGATTGGATAGGCTTCAGTTTCGTTCTTCCGACGGAGTAGCTCACCTCTGTGGAGTTCCAGAGGGTAGGATACCCGTCACTAACGACTACAATTCAAATTATGCCGTGTTTCCTATTGCAAGCGACGGCATATCCCTTACTTGTAAACACTACTCGTCGTTCGCCTCTGCCGGAGGAGAGGGCCGGGGTCAAGGGTTGGGGTGGGGAACAAAGGGTTACGGGTTTAGGGCGTTTAGGGTTTAGGGTGTAGGGGAAGAAGGGTCGGAACCTTTGACCAAAACCGAGGCGAACTAAGCGGTATTGGGCTCTCTGCACATCGGCTTGGGCGATAGAGTTCATTCATGGGATGGTATTGGGCTCTCTAGGCAGAGTCTCTGGGTATCGGGGATGAGGGCTGGATGGACAGTATTGAGATATATTGAGATCCTAAGTGCTAGTACTAGTAGTGGGAGGCTCTTGAGTGAGTCTACGTTGTATCCGCTTTGAATCCCGTGTGGCCCATGCTACACGTTGTTCTTTTAGTATCACTGGGGTATCCATTGAAGAAACTCCAGAGTCTTAACAACCCTAAACCCTGAACACTTAAACTCCAGACCTCTAACCCGTTAAACCCTAAACCTAAACCC
>CAJNDV010033517.1:23084-33726 GCA_905221635.1 Symbiodinium sp. CCMP2456 | reverse complement strand
GTACACAAATAGTATATACTTTGGCCCCGAAGCACCTATGTAGGGACTGCTTTAAGGCCAATGCCTATACGATTTGTGCAAATGGACCCTTAGGGTAGGTGTATATCAGGGAATCCGTTAGATGTGCTGAATTTCTTGTTCTTAGGATCCCAACCATAAAATAACAAGTCATCCAGACAAAATATACTACAATTTAAGGGTCTAGGAAAGTCGTAGTGTGTAGGGAATGTCATACTTATTCAGACCTACTGACTTGCTCCGGTGACTACCAACTTGTGCTTTGGCTTTCGTGTTGACTCTGCAAGTCGATAACCCGATAAAGCCCCCTGCGTAATCGCTAAACCTTACACAGTGCGAACTCACCCTGCAAGCCCTATAAAAGCCAAGTCTAAACTTATAACGTTTAACAACCTGAACAGCCTTTTACAACCATAGAACCCTGCAAACAAAAAGGTTCGCCTCGAACTTGATGGAATCAAAGTCCCAGGTGTGCTCGGGTATGTAGTATGTCCTGCCCAATGAGGGTTTAGGGTGGTGGGGTGTCAGAGGAAAGTATTCTTTGCGTCATCTTCGTCGTCTTCGTCGCCGTGGCAGTCACCATCAGGAGCATGAGAGTGATACCATGTTTGGAAACCCTCGTTTGGCAACTTCGTGTTCCGCTTAAGCTTCATTGGTTCTTCGTTCGCTATGCGAACCTTAAGAACCCCAAACCCATTTTTTTATAGGTTCTTATTATAAACCCTAATATGGGATTATAGGGACCCTACAAAAAAGTAGGTTTTGGGTTCTTAAGGTAAGCCCTCAATTTCAGCTCATCAGAGTGCTGAAGAGTCGAAGCTCTCGGCTGTAGCTCCCAACCCTATGCCATCGACTAGACTGGGCGAAGGATGAGAATGCCAGGACCGGCGGCCTTTATTCCCTGATCCATAAGCCGGGGATGAAGGCCTTTTGGGCTTGATCCTCTAGGACTCTAATATAGGGGCGTGCATAATTAGAAGAGGGTTTTAAGGCCCATTATACTATAAGTATACAAAGGAACCCCCCAAAAAAAAAATTATATAGGTAGCTACTGAGGCCCCTATCTTCGGGTTATTCAGGGCTTACCGGGCCCCAGAAACGAGCTTGGAAGGCCTCAAGCCTCTGGTCAAGCGAGGGGAAGGGGAGGATACTACCGGAGATAACGACGGTTTAGGGTTTAGGGTTTAGGGTTTAGGGTTCAGGGTTTAGGGTTTAGGGTTTAGGGTTTAGGGTTTAGCTAAAACGATACTTTTGCTGACGAGTCCAAGGTACCAATATTGACTATGTGTGCCAGACGCACAGTAGTTTGTGAACACGAGACTGAGACTGTACAGTTGCAAGACCCATCGCGCTCCCCAGTGGAAATCATGAGCTAAGGGCCTTAATAATTTTAATAGAGTTTTGGGTGTTCCTTATTATAATGATCGTATAGTATACCCCCAAACCCTTTTCCCAAAGTAGGCGGTATTCCTCCGATTCCTCTCAGGTCAAAAACAGTATCCACACTTTGCAGAGCAGCACCTGCAAATAGCTAGAAAACCCTGGATCCAAGCTTGCATTAGAATAGGATTTTGGGCTCCTTGCTAGTATGTTTATAATACGGAACCCCAGAATAGTACTGGTAATTATTTAGGCTTCTACATTACAGTAAACCCTCAACCCTCAGACAATTCGAAAACTGGCTCACACTCGTCCTGAAGGGTCGCATCGGGTTGAACAAGTACCTTGGCACTCTTGGGCTGTCTCTTCAGGGTCCTTTTTTCGGTTCTTTAAGGGTCCTCTGCAGGTTCTCTAAGGGCTCTTCAA
Source organism: Symbiodinium sp. CCMP2456 (assembly GCA_905221635.1). Classification (NCBI taxonomy): domain Eukaryota; class Dinophyceae; order Suessiales; family Symbiodiniaceae; genus Symbiodinium; species Symbiodinium sp. CCMP2456. Next base: position 31,902 of record CAJNDV010033517.1, on the reverse strand, counting down.
GGGTCCTTTCAGGGGTTCTTTAGGGGCTCTTTAAGGGTCCTTTCGGGGTTCTTTGGGGCCTCTTTATTTGAGAGTCCTTTAAGGGGTTCTTGAGGGGCTCTTTATTAAGGGTCCTTTAAGGGGTTCTCCAGCAGATGCACCCGAAGGCCCAGCTTTCAGCGGCCCGGGTAGTCCCGACGTCGTCCTCCGCGGCGGTGTAGACTTACCTATAGTCTCCATTGTAGTTCCTTTTGATGGATACCTTAGACAATCCTTAATATATAATTGGTTAAAACAAAAGGAACTACACTGGAGACTATAGCTAAAGTAGGAGCCAGAAAGTTGGAACATCATGATCCTGGTACCCTTAAGGTAAAATAGAAGGGATCCCAGCACTAATCATCCTAAATCCACGTTCCAACTTTCTGGGGTTCGCTGTAGCACAGGGTTGTCTTCCATGTTTTTTCCTGGGTGCTTCTGGCGTCCTCAGCTATTAAACCCCAAACCCTAAACCCTAAACCTTAAACCTTAAACCGATACAAGAGCTCTTTGCAGCACGGGCAGCAACTGCACTCTCCTGTCCTGAGCTCCTGAGCCTCCTCTGGCACGCATACAAACATCAAGAGTGCTCTTAGGGTTTAGGGTTTAGGGGTTTAGGGGTTTAGGGTTTAGGTTTTAGGGTTTAGGGTCTCTTAACATAGAGTCTTAGAGCATGACGTTCGCAGGCCACATTGGCCCTATGCGCAGCGGGGTACCGCGCAAGGGGGTTGCAAGGACGCTCTACAAGCATTAAGGCCTCCCACAAGAATGCCGTAGTCTTCCGCAGTCACCCTGCGAAAAGCAATGTGCCAAAGTTATCAGTCTAAATACCTTAAGCGCTAGAACGCCAAACCCAGAAACTTCCATGGGTTCAGGTATACTAGCCCCGAATCCTAAACCTTAGACAGAGGTATACTAACCCCGAACCCTAAACCTTACACTTGCCGCCTTGATAGCTTCGGGAGGCTGTAAACCAGGCAGAAAAGAGCTTAAAGCAAGGCTCAGTGAGAGTTTACAGACAGGGACTCCATGTTTCGAAGTCTTGTATTTGTGTTTGCGAGGCATCGGCTCAATTTCACAGCATCCTTCACTGCATTGGAAACATAGAAACTCGACGGGCAAGTCATACCCGAAGAACAGCAGGAAGGGATGCTTTAACGCTTGAATAATCTGAAAATAGCTTCCCTTAACGCTAAACCCCTTCTGGAACATGCAAATTCTCTGAAACTGTCTCCACAACTCCCCTGAACCCTAAGCCCCTAAACCCCTCAACCCTAAGTCCTAAACCCCAAAGATACAGTCTGAAAGCTAGAAAAAACCCTAAGGCGCGAGTCCTCGATCCCTAAGCCCGATGGCTCTGCAGCCTGAACCAAACACCAAAATTACTCCCGAATCCAAACTCCCCTTATATATATATATATACACATGTATATATATATATATATATACATATACACACAGATTCATGTACATCTATATATATATATATATACAGATAGCCTTCGCGACATTAACAATAACCCAAAAACACTGTGGCATTCTCAAGTCCTTCCACCTGTCGGAGGTCCGCGCTGAGAGCTCAAGCTGTAGGCATCGCGATCGCAACTTCTCCAATGTGACCCGGCCTGTTGGCCAACTTCCCTGTCGATTCACCACATCCTGGATGACAGCCGCACAAGCGTCAGGCGCTGGGCGGTCCAGGCCACATGAGAAGCAAGCTGCAACCGCGTGGGCGCAAGCCATCCCATAGAAGCAGTAACCCTCAACCCTAATTCTTACCTTTTTCGAAACCAGATGAGCCTATTTATAGGACCCTCAAGCCGAGAAAGCCCTTAGAAACCACCTGCAACGCCCTGAAAGAATGAACACCCGACCTCGCCATAAGGCCCGGACATGACCTTCTCCCCCCAGTGGCGCTCACCAAAGCTGACCTACAATGGTTTAGGTTGTTTCAAGTTTCGCTGCAAGGCTTTTGTGAAGTTTGGTTCTATGAATTTTCAAGTTTGTAAGGCTTTAGTGAAGTTTCGTTCTATGAAGTTTTAAGTGTGTAAGGCTTTTGTGAAGTTCGTTCTATGAGGTTTTATGTTGAGGGCTGGGGCTCTAAAATCTCTAGAAGGTGGGTACAGGAAGTGGGAGGCAGGGTCATTGGTGTCGGTTTTACACTGTCCGAGGATCGAGCTGAGGACTGCATGGCCGAGCTAAGTCCTGTAGCGGACTGAAGGCATAAACTTTTTGGGTAGTTCTCTAAATTAGGGTCCCTGTTTAGGTCCCCAATATAGTACGGCACCCTTATAAAAAGGACACCAAAAGGGACCATAATTTAGAAAACTACCCATATGGTTATAAACGAGGTATGTGCCAGCAGGGTTCGAGTATTTTAGGGAAGACAGAGCCGATGTTGTTGATGACCTGCTATGATATACTGGAGTTAATTACAAGTTTTGTTGCCAATGCTCACTCTTCCGCCTCTACAGCGTCACGGAGTCGCAGCTGTCTCGAAATTTTGTGTTGCAAACAGACTTCCACCAACAACGAAAGTGGGACAAGGGAGGTACCAAGTGTGCGTGTCCTTGCGTGGAGCTGCTTAGGATGTACCTAGATTGGTCTGCAAGCCGATGCACCCTGTCTGTCTAGCAAACCCAGCAACATCACCGGCTAAGAACTCTCTGTGAAACTTCACTTCTGGAAAAGTAGAAAGCTCCCCTAGCTACACCTGCATTTGCTTCACCGATAATGGAAGGCCGCCCAACTAATCCCAGACCTTCCACGGGAAAACCCTAAAACCTAAACCCTAAACCCCAAGCCCTAAACCCTAAACCCTGAACCCTAAGTTCCGAGACCCCGGCCCTGGTAGGAAGGGGATGCCAACCACCGTTTTTGCAGATTGGTACCTGCGTGGAGGCGGTGGATCTCGTTCTGCTTTAGGGTTTGGGGTCTAGGGTCTACCGCTTTAGGGGTTTAGGGTTTAAGAGGTTTAGGGTTGGGTTTAGGGTTTAAGGTTTAGTGGTTTAGGAGAGAGCAGGGTTCAGGAGAAGTTCCTTGATAAACCCTAAACCCTGCACATTGCCCTGCCTAAATAGACCACGTATCACCTGCTACCATGAAGATGGGTCGTGATAGGATTGGGTAGGGTAAACGCTAGGAGGGAGCGGGGGTTTAGGGCTTGGGGTTGGGCTTGAGGGTTTATCTTGTCGGGGCAGCTTGATCGTCTTCCATGGCACAGGCTATCCAGCCAACGGCGCTAGTGTTCAAGGTCTAGGCACTGCTTTAGACTTGGTTCCGGTCTTGGCCTGTTTTCTAAGCTTTGGGGTTCAGGGCTTTAAGGGTTTCTGCGACCAGGGGTCAGGGGTTGGGGGGGGAAGGAGCGGAGCGCAGGATTGATGGCGATGGGGTTTAGAATTTTAGAGGTCAGGGTTTGGGATTTAGCACTTTACAAACAGCTCACGGTTTTGAAAGGTATTGACACGGCTTGCAGGCGAAGACTTGATCAGCATTACATTTCAAGGCTGCACCGCGGTACCTTCTCTATCTTAATCTACGTTAGGCTAAGATTCCATGAACCCTAAAACCTAAACCCAAAGTCACAGTATTCAAAAGAAATGTATGGTTCCTGGGGCTTCTCCAACCTGTGAACCGCAAACTCTGAACCTGCAGTCCCAAATCTCTCGTGCCTAAACCCAAAACACCACAACCTAAAACAACTGAAACCATACAGATTCGTCATCAAATCCGGTGAACATTGAATCTAAACCCCATATCCCTAAACCCTATGTAGACCATAAGTCTAGGAGCTTATGGCATCGACAGAGCACGAGCGCGCTCAGTGACGGCATTCGCAAGGGCTAAATTCATTTGCGGCACGGAGGGCGTCTTACGAAGACAAGGCTTCTTATATACGGAGTGCCTTGGCAGGGGTTCAGCGGGGCCTTGCGAGCTTGCCCTTCATAAACGTCCGGCGCATACTCTTGAATTTTCCGCTCGAAAGCTGTGCGGACGGTTCATAAGAAGTTCCATTCGGAATAGGTCAGGTCCGATTGAGGTCTTAGCCATTCTTACACAGTATTAAGGGCCCGCACCCAAAATTCAGGTCGCGATCCAGGAGGGCGCCTTACTGGGAGCACTGCCCGTTTTGCAGGAGGAGAAGGCGTCTTATACGGGCGGGAAGGGAACCTTTCCGGTGCCCTTGCCAGAACACCCCACGTCAACTTAACGAGAAGTCACTTGTGGTTCCTTCGCAAAGAAAAGTCTATAATAAACACCTACGACGCCCTACGCTGTGAGAGGTTCTGCTTTTGTCGGGTCAATGTAGTAAGAAAGCCTAGCATAGAAAGCCCAAGTCCTGACAGATGCAACGTCTGAGTGGTCCGGCGGTGGGATGTCCAGCTCGGGGCGCCGCCCAGCGACCCTCAAACCCCGAACCCCTACATCCTGCACCCCTGCCTCAGTACTTTGCTTGAGGAGTGCGAGTGCCGCTTCGGGCGACTCGCGCAACACCTGCCAGAGAGGCGTCTTGCGTAGTTGTGAGTATCGTGTTTAGGGTCTATAGAGTTTAAGGTCTAGGGCCAGGGTTTAGGAGCGTTCGGGGACTAGGATTTACAGGGCTGACGAGTAAGAGAAGGGTCATGGAGATCTTTGTGACAGATATGACAAGCGGAGCGATGATGACGATGGCAACGGTGATAATAGGATGATGGTCCTGTCGCTGAGGATGGATGGTGACGGTGGCGTCGTTGTTGCTGTTGTTCTAGATGAAGTTCCTGTAGGTTACCGCAACAACGCAGCGAAGACCTCGATAGCGTGTGACTTGACAAGGCTCTTGGCGCAAGAATGCCTGATATGCATTGCATCTACCTCAGCACGGACTGCGGGAATCGCAGCAGGGTCCTGTCTCCCAAGAAGATGCTACGGGCTAGCCGGATGTCTTCAGCATTGAAATACCCTGGCCAAAAGGCCAAAAAAGGCCATTGAACAAGATCGATCCAACCCTAGGCCCTAAAACCCTAAAATCCCGAACCCTTAACCAAGAGGGCTATTGCACAAGATGAAGACTCGCTCCGACTTGCAATTCGGATGGAGAGGGAAGGCTGCTCCTACAAGCACAGCGGCCTTGGCGATGTCATCCTTCGTCAAATTCCTGGACGAGCAAAATCAGAATCAGGATTTCGGGGTATTGTATACAAGATTGTAGTAGTACAATATAAGTTTCTAAAACAGTATATAAGTAGTTAGCCACAAAAAACTACGGCTGTTGTTGTTGTTGCTGCTGTTGTTGATGATGATGTTATATGATTCTTGTGAATATTGGAACTACTATAGTAATACTGCGTACGATAACTAAACATTATTAAACCTAGGACGAACACTAGTAACTTAACACCAAAAACGAATGCGAATACGCATGCCTATACCAGGACTAAGACTAAGACAAATGACAGTCAGCATAGGGAGAATAAGAGTGTCAATACTCACTATTACTATACTATGATCATTGCTAAGAATAGTTACGAATTATCGAAAGAATGGGGAAGAACCTTATCGTTACGACGTATTAATGTTGATGTTCTTTCGGTGTAGACATGTACAGATATGTAAACACAAAGAATATGCATACACACATGTGAAAATTATTGATAAGGAACCCTAAAGACCCGTAGAACTAGAATGGAGGTAGTCAAGGTGGTAGTCGCTAGTCTGACTATACGGACTCCCCTGACGCCACCGGCAGAAGGTACAATACCACCGGGCTGTGAAAAACTGAATAATAACTCCCAAACATTAACTTCTCGCAGATGTACTCCAACGTGTCTTTGTGTTTTTTTAGGTGAAGTGGCCTTTCCCGGCAGCAAGCAGGTCCAAGCCTTCTTCATTGAAGCTTGCGCTACATGAAAGAGCAGGGCACTTACAGTAAGTCCCAAAAAGTTGGAAACCTGACCAAGGATGGGATACCCTGTACATTACTCTTAAGGATTGAGGCTAGTGGGTTTCCAACTTTTGGGCTTTTCCTATACTCCAACAGGGTTTAGGGAAGTTTAGGGTTTAGGGCTTGCGGCTTAGGGGCACAGGGGCTTGAATACTCAGAATAGGGACTTGAGGGTCCACCGTGGTAAGCACGGAAGCGCCTCAAGGGCATAAATTCCGTTCATGTGCTATGGGGTTTCGGTGTAGGGCTTTAGGGGTGTGCGGTGTAGGGTTTAGGGTTACACATGTTACTGGCATGTCACTGAAGTCTGGACAACAGGAGTGACATGATAACGATCAACAATAGGAAGATGCAGGGATCATGTTAACATCATAAACAAAGCGAGAAGCAACAGACCCAATGCAGTCGATTTGGCCCCTCATGAAATGGAGATTACTGTCATTATTGCTACTGTTACAAATGCCTATGCTAATTCTTACATTCATATTGTTACTGTTATGCTGATTATAGTCGGTGCCCTGCGGCTCCAAGGATCCGGGCGTGTAATTAGACCCTAAACCCTAAACCCTAAACCCTAAACCCTAAACCCTAAACCCAAAACCCAAATCCCCTAAACCCTAAACCCTGGAACCCTAAACCCCCAACCCTAAGACTCTAGAGTCCCCCCAAACTTTCCGAACAGTCCTTGGGCACCAGACACTAAAACCCTTGAAAGCCCCTCAAGTAGCACCCTAAGCTTGCGTTTAGGGTTTAGGGTTTAGGAACCCCAAACGGCCCTAAACCACATTACCCTAATCCCTGAAGGTTCCGATCAGTCCTTGCAATGTCGACGGCGGTGATGTGAATTTCCGACTGGCGGGACACCAGGACGAGAGGAAGTGGGCTTAGTGCTCTGACGTCTTGGGAATATTGGAGCTCCGGCTTTTAGGGGCAAGCTCGTAAACCCTAAACCCTAAACCCGAACCCTAAACCCTAAAACCGAAACCCAAAACCTAAACCCTAAACCCGAAACCCAAAACCTTATAGGGTTTTTGGGGGTTTGGGCTTATCGGATTTCGGGCTGAGTGGGACTGGGGCTCGAGAGCCTAAGGCCTTAAGGCGCTGAGAGCGTTGGAACCCGCCTTGAAACTCGGTGTTCAGGGTTTGGGTTTAAGGTGTAGGGTTTAGGGTTTAGGGTTTCGGGGTTTAGGGTTTAGGGTTTCGGGGTTTATGGTTTAGGGTTCAGGGTTTAAGGGGGTTTAGGGTTTAGGGTTTGGGGTAGCTACGGTTCATATAGGAGCTTTAATAAGAATAATAACAGGGCTTGAGGTAACGAATAGCACAGTTGCAGTAGGTACCCTCAGATCTGTATTGGTAACTTTACAGGCTTCGAGAATAACCCTCGTAATGGCTACTTCAAGTAACCCTTATTTAGATCCCTTATAGCGTATCTTTTTATAGTACCGCCTGCTAGGCTATCCGAAAATCGATGTTATTACGCTTTAAATGTCTTCTTCGTACTGTACCGCCAAGCAAAATAACACGGAACCGCAAGGATGGAACCGCAAGGAGCCGGTTATCAATTGACAGCAACATCCTAAATCCGAAAGTCTATGATATGGGGGCCTTGGGGTATATTATGCCATAGTTAGTTTGAGGAAACCTCAGGAGTCGGAATGTGTACTGGCATTTCGTCAGGCTTCCATATCGCGGAGACCCCGATCCAGATCCGCTATGTTTTTGGAGTTTCAGGACCTTCCCGAAACGCTAAACTCCAAAGCCTAAAGCCTACGCACTTAACCCTATACCCTTCAAACTCGAAGCCCTAAACCGTTCCAGAACCAACTCAAAGCAAACATCCAAAACTCATGGTTTCAGGGGCTAGGATTTATATATGGGGAGATCTCATGGCCGGAAGCCAGATAACTGCAACGGTTTTGGGTTTCTTCGTATTACCAACCCACAGAACAGCATGAAACTGTACTGAATAATACTGCAAATGACCTTCTTGGATGTATATGTTCCTATAAGCATACTTGCTACTGGCCCAAGAACCCTAAAAGCCCACATGCCCCTAAACCCTAAACCCTAAAAGCCCAACTACCCCAACTACAAAACCCTGGACGCGGAACCACCCTCCAAACTGCCACAGATGCAATATAATAAAGGGCCTGAATAATTGGAATACGGTTTTGGGGTATCTTATAAATCACACACAGACCTAGCGACTAGCAACCACAAACAAACGACCAGCAGAACCATGTTGTAAAACCTAAAACCGAAAACCCTAAACCCCAAAACCCTAAACCCTAAACCTTGCTAAGGCTCTGGCTCAGTGCGCCAGCCCCCTAAACCCCCCAAAACCCCAAAATTTCACCCGGGCCTCCTTGTCCTGCCTCTCCATCTCCGCGATGCGATTTAAGAAGGACGGTATGCCTTGAATTGGGGGGGGTTATAGAGGTTAGGGTTTACAAGGCTTCGGGTTTAGGGTTTGGGGCTTTGGGATGTTTTAGCGGGTTTGGGGGGTTGGGGCTTTCAGGGTTTCCGGGCTCCTAGCGTTTGGCGTTGATTGAGTTCTTGGAGTCTGGGGCGCGTTTAATTAGGGTTTAGGTGTTCGATTAGGGCTTTGATCTTGGTGATTGTGTTTGGTTGGGAGCTAGTATACCGAGAATATAAGCCATAACTCCTAACCCTAAACACTAAACCTTACACCCTAAACCCTAAACCCTCAACCCCAAAGCCTTAAACCCTGAACCCTAAGCCCTCAAATAGAGGGCTGTTGTTACGAGGTGGGGTCTGCCTGACCAGGGATCTGCTGTGGGGGAAAACCCTAAACCCTAAACCCTAAGGGGCTACTTGGGTTCAGGGTTCAGGGCTTAGGGTTTAGACCCTAAACCCTAA
>CAJNDV010033517.1:0-16609 GCA_905221635.1 Symbiodinium sp. CCMP2456 | reverse complement strand
CCTAAACCCTAAACCCAAGACCTTAACCTGGCCTCTTCTTCGAGGTGGGTCGTGAAGCTCTTGTGAGAGAGCTGATGCACCAGTTGCGCAGCTGGCAGAGAGCAGCTCTGGCTTCCCAGGTTTAGGGTTTAGGGTNNTAGGGTTTTAGGATTTAGGGTTTATAGGTTTTCGGGTTTCGGGTTCAGGGTTTTCGGGTCTTGGGTTTAGGGTCTTAGGGATTAGGGTTTTAGTTCTAGGGATTAGGTTTAGGGTTTAGGGTTTTCGGGTTTCGGGTTTAGGGTTTTAGGGATTAGGGTTTTAGTTCTAGGGATTGGGTTTAGGGTTTAGGGTTTCGGGTTTTAGGGATTAAGGTTTTAGCTCTAGGGATTAGGATTTAGGGTTTAGGGATCAGGGGTTTATGGTTTTAGGGTTTAGGGTTTTGGGGCTTTAGGGATTAGGGTTTTAGGGTTTAGGGTTTTAGGGTTTAGGGTTTTCGAGTTTCGGGTTTTAGGGTTTTAGGGTTTAGGGTTTAGGGTTTAGGGTTTAAGGGTTTAAGGTTTAGGGTTTTAGGGATTGGGGTTTATGGTTTAGGGCTTTTAGGGATTAGGGTTTTAGGGATTAGGGTTTTAGTTCTAGGGATTAGGTCTTAGGGTTTAGGGATTAGGGGTTTAGGGTTTAGGGTTTAGGGTTTAGGGTTTTGAGTTTTAGGATTTTAGGGATTAGGGTTTTAGTTCCAGGGATTAGGGGTTTAGGGTTTTAGGGTTTAGAGATTAGGGTTTTAGGGTTTACGGTTTAGGGCTTTAGGGTTTAGGGATTAGGGTTTTGGGTTTAGGGTTGGGGGTTTAGGGTTTAGGGATGAGGGTGGCGAACAGTCTTGAGATGCTCTTAACCAGGTCCGGGGTCGTAAACGGTTAGGATGAACGAATGTGGGTCCTAGGTACTGTTATGGCGGATACTTACCCAAATCATAATAAGAATTCCTAATATAGAAACCCTACATTCTACTATATAGGTACTTTGGACCCTTTGGGTGATGGGGGTTATAGCCTAAACCAAACAATGCACCTTGCGCCTCCTGGGATGATTGACAAAACCGGAAAGCCTAAGCCTAAGCCCTACCTAGAGCAATCAATGTACCTTTAAGCAAGGGTTACGATCCGAAAAACTGTGCAGCTACACATTTTTCGGCTTTTTTGAGGTACTTTGGTTACTGTTAGGTAAGCCTTTTTGCTTATTTGGGGCTCTCCGGCTTCGGGTGGAGGACCTTTGGTCGACGGAAACTATACCAGGCTCCTTGTCGGCTTAGGGTTTTGGGTTTAGGGTTTAGGGGTTTAGGGTTTAGGGCTAGGGTTTAGGGTTTAGGGTTTAGGGTTTTGGTGCCCGTAGAACAAACAGTTTGGCCTTGAAGCTGTCGGGTTTAGGGTCTAGTGAGAAGACTTACTTTCCCAATAAGCCAGGCAAATAAAAGGCCTAAACTTTCAGATCACGATTAGGTTATAAGAGCCCAAAAAGTTTAAAGGTTGGGTATTGGGGACCTAATATATATATATATATATTATATAATATATATATATATACATATATATATATATATATAGAGAGAGAGAGAGATGTAGATAAGAAGAAGAACCCCTCCAAGGCCCAAGTGTGTAGGAAGTGAGTACATTGGGCTCCTTGTGTGAGTAAAGGATCAGGGGACTCAGAAAGGCAGATGCTGACTGCGGTGGTAAGTAAGTAGTTACCATAAGCAGTGTGATCCGAGCTGTAGCCCTAATTGAAACCCTGCTTTCTAAGTCGATGCTTCGACGGAACCGCGGCGCCGCACTTGCGGCTAAGATCACAGCTCTATGCTTGGGAGCTAGTCTTCTGTAGCCCCCCGGCATCCTCAACAGGGATGCGTAACTTCCTGGTGCTGAACCCCCAAACACTACCACGTCACACGCCGCATGAAGGCTTGGAGGGTATGAAACCCCGTGTTCAAAGCCTCGGGAAAGTATAGTCATTGACCCTAAACCCTAAACCCTAAACCCCTAAATCGATACGATTTCGTGGCGGCAACGATAGATCCGAAAGCTAGTATCGGCCAGGGTGCAACCCGACCAAAAATGGCCAATGCCTCTCCATGCTCGAAGTTTCGTGGGTCAAAGACCCCGCCGAGGCAGAGGTTCGTAAGCTTTTCCTGCTCCGAAAACTTGGTGCCATCGCCGCAGAGGAATAGGGGTACTAGAGCCGATTCGCCGATGCTTTCGCGAAGTTCACCATGAGCCTTGCCCCATTCGAAGAAGCCCCGAATGTGCTCCCGGTATTTCTTGGCTTCTGCATCACCGAAGTGCGGAGGTGCGGCACCAGAACGTTCTGAAGCACCAGCGGCAGTGGCCTATACAGAAGCATCTATGCCCTTCCATGCGCCTGCGCCTAAACCTTCAACCCTAAACCCTGAAAGACCTACATCCTCGATCCGAAACCATTTTTATACTTGACGCACCTGGTACCCCAGGGTTCGGTGCCACAAGCGCTGAAGGTTCGATAACGAGTACTTTCAAAGGCTTCATCTCCTTGTGGCAGATCTAGCTCCTGAAAAACGTAGGCTTTAAAGGTAGTGTTGTCGTAGACTAGGGAATTAAGGCTCTCTGTGTCTCACATGATCTCACATATAGAGACAAAGCTCCAATGCATAAATGAGGATCGGTCAGACGACAGCAATTGCCCAAACAGTCGGTGAGCATGCTCTGTCGATGGCAATTCTGAACCACGGCAGGGTGGCCCTATCCCCTGAACCCTGTTAACCCCACGTCCCTTAACCAAGCTCCGTCGCCCTAAACTCGAAAGCCAAATATTCGGGAAACTGTCAAACTCATGGTCCCTTTGGCGATTTTCGACGCCCACCCATTTGAGAGCCGCACGTGGTGTTGAGATATCTTCCTCGCGCAGAAGATGGATGACATCGATGTTACCTTTCGTGGCACCGGGATCGTGTGTGAGCGCTTCTAGGGTGCCCTGAAGGGTGCTTTGAGGGTTCTCGCAGGATTCGTTTTGTTTCCGATGGTCGCAGGGCTTTGGGAAATTTTGAGGTCTGAGGTTTGAAGGTTTAGTATCAGGGTTTAGGGCGTCGGGTTCAAGGTTGCTCTGGGTTTATGAGCTCGTTGGAAGAATAAGGAGGTCCCTAAACCCTCTAAACCCTATATACTGTAGGGGCCTCAAAAATTAGAATGGGGTTTCGGGGTATAATATGCTATATTTAAAATAAGGACCCCCCCACCCCCAAAATAGTATAGGTAACCATCAAGGCCCCTATATCATTCACGCTTCAGCACTCCGCCAGCAATCTGGAGCGCAGCAAATCGGATCCGAGTTCGCTTTGGAGCAGAGAACGTGCGGTATCGGTTCTGGTATTCCCCTAAGGGTCCAAAGGACCTAATAATTACGTACTTAGGTTTCGGATAGTAGTTGTGTAGGTTACTATTTGGGAGAGTATATGATTATTAGGTACTTGGACCCATAGGCTTCCATGCCTGTGTAAAGGTGCAAAAACACAAATTTGCCGATCTTTGGTTGAAAGTTGTTAGCAGTCTTGACAGGCCGATCCATCCGCTGTGGGTCGAGTCTCATGCTGATAGTAGGTCGTTTAAAGACTTCTTCGATGACCAGTCAGAATAGGCCGTTTTGTCTCCAACCAGCATGCGGACAGTGCTGCTGAAGAGAGGGCGAAGTGGCTGCATAAGCAGAATCTTTATGCCGCGATATAAACCGATTGACCGATCAGGAATGCTTCGCATTCAACAACGCTTGCTTCCTCGCATTACCGGCATTCTGTCGGCCATTCCACGTCGGGCCAAACCTTTTGGGCCGCGACCGGCGACAAGACAACAGTTTGTATAGACCCTAAACCCTAAACCCTAAACCCTTTTTGCGAATCACACATCCATGGCATCACTGGCAATTTGGCAGCCGACAAGGCCTCTAGATTCACTGATCGGCTCAAACTCCTAGCGGGGCAACCTTAACCGAAACCCTCTGTGGATTTGGTTTGCCTCGGTGTGCATTGGACGCATGATTTATGTTTTTTTTTTTTTATGGTGTAGTAGGGTTTAGGGTTTAGGGTTTAGGCTAGGGAAGGGATGGCAGTGTCGCTGCGGGCTCGGACTGGCAATACTTCGCTGTCAGACAAGCCTGATCTTTTAGTAGACCCTTTCAAATCCAGGCACAAGACCTACAAGACCCGCAAACCCAAGGAAATCTTAAACCCCGAACCCTAAGCCCCTAAACTCTATAAACCCCAAACCCTACATATCCCGAAACCATACAGCCCCTAGACCCTACCTTAACCCTTAATAGCCTACCTTTCTAAGGACTATTATAAGGAATTCATATTAAGGAACCCTAAAAGGTTGGGTTCTTCAGGGCCCAGGTATAGTAACTAAACCCTACAAGCCCTTCAGTCAACCCGTAACGCCTCGGAAGACGATCGAGCCTCCCCCTATCCTTAGTCCCAACCGCCCACGGAAAGAATATCCCTCATAGGGTTTAGGGTTTAGGGTTTGGTTCTAGTCCAGGGTTTGGCGTTTAGGGATGACATCAGGGCATTCTGAGTGTAGGGTTTTAGGGGTTTTGGGTTTCGGGTATGGGGTCAAAACCCTCACACGCAAGCCCAGACCCTGAAACCCTGAAGGTCACTTCACTCTTCAGCCTCAGGCCGTCGGTGGCCTGCAGTTTAGCGGGTGGAGCCCATGAACCCTGAAGCCACAAATAACGGCTAAGGGCTGAGGGATGTTTAGGTAAAAGATTAGGTTTTGGGGTACCGTATATCTAAAGCTTCAAGCCCCATGCCCTAAGCCACAAACTCAAACAATGCCCCTCTTGACCCTAAACGGCTTACGCGTGAACTACCCAAGCCCTGTTTAAAGACAACTCAAACTGTTCGGTCCTTCAGCCCCTTAATATGGGGGGTGGGGCTCACTTGATACCAGTATGTTGGACCCTGAACCCTGAACCCTAAACCCTTAAACCCTAAACTCCTAAACCCTAAATTCCTAAACCCTAAGCCCCTAAACTCCTCAACCCTAAACTCCTAAACCCCAAACCCCTAAACCCTAGACTCCTAAACCCAAAGCCCCTAAACCCAAAACTCCTAAACCCTAAACCCCCTCAAACCCCAAAGCCCCTAAACCCCCTTGAACCCCTAAACCCCCCCCGAACCCCCTGAACCCTCCGAGCCGACGGCCGGTGTGAAAAGCTACGTGCAAAAGGGACCTGTTGCCCCAGAGAGGGTTTCGGGCTTTAGGGTTTAGGGTTTAGGGTTTTAGGGCTCTTACCGGGCTGGGGATTTCGGGGTTGAAGGTTCAGGGTTTCGGGGTCGGGTTTGGAGGTTTGGGGTTAACGGGCTTTGGGTTTAGGGTTTAAGGGCTTAGGGCTTAAGTTTAAGGTTAAGGGTTTGCTTTAGGGCTTATAGGGCTTGGGGTTTAGTTCAGAGCTTCGGGTGTAGTGCTTAGGTTTGCAGGGTCTGGTGTTTAGGGTGGGCCAGAGAGCTTTAGCGCTTTGGATTTTGGGGGCTTATGCCCCTGAGGCGAGACCCTAAATGCCACGACGACGTCCGCTCCTACGGATACCTGTTCCTATCATCTACCACCACGACGACGACTACTCCTGCTACGACTGATGCTGACTGCTACTGCTACCGCTACTGCTATTGTTACTGCTACTGCCAGTGCTACTGCTACCACCATCATAGCTATGATCATTATTACTACTGCTACTGCTACTGCTACTACTACTACTACTACTACTACTACTACTACGACGACGATGACGATAGCCCTTACTTGCCAAAGCATCAAGGCCGGGAACTCTTGATTCCGCACCCTGAAACCCTTCCGAACGTCTGATAGACTCCTAGCCCTAAGGGTCCTTGTGCCCAAATAGTATATACCTCGACCTTTCATGCCCATGTGGGGACTATTTTATAAGGCCAAAGTATATACGAATTGGGTACCCTGACCCTTAGGGTAATGAAACCTATAAACGAACTAAGAAGCCCCTTGACAAAACACCTATACCATCCTTGAGCAAATCTGGCTCGAAACCTTTCGACTCTAGATTCCTGCAGCAAGCCCCCATAAACAAAAAGAAACGCGCACCACAGAGGACCTTCAAGCATCTGAACCCCTAAATCTAAACTAAACACTCGATCACCCGTAAAGCATCCGGCCTGCCCTGGGCGTCCACCGTCAGAGGCGCTTTGGCCGCAAGCAAATGCTTCACGCTCTCGAATTCTGAGATGAAGCACGGAATTTAGGGCTAAGGCTTTGAGCTTCAAGGTATCGGGTTGTTTATTGAGTCTTCTGAGATTTCCGAGCAAGCAAGGTTGTCTGTCTGGTGCTTAGAAGGGAATGGGGGAATGGATTATAGGGACTACTATAAGGAACCTTAAGGGACTATCATAGGGATCCATTCCCCCATTCCCTACTAAGCACCAGACAGTTGTTGTGCGGCATGTTTTACAGGGTGTAGGCGACTTATGCTAGGCCTGCTGCTTGCGCAGTGCTTTGTGATGGTCTCTCTGTCTCTGAACGTGGCATGTACGTTTTATGCGTTTTGAATGTATTTTGTGGGATTCTACAGGGTACTACAGGGATCTGAAGGATCATAGAAGAGCGCGCCTGCGGGTATATGTACCTGTATTGAAAAACTGATGTATGGCGACTTCACGCGGAGATGATCAGTCGAACTGTTCAGCCTGCTCCATATGTATATATGTGTATATATAGTTATACATAGATATGTACATATATGTGTATGATTATACAAAATTGTTTATATATATATATATATGAGCTCATATATACACACATAGAGGGTCCCACAACTTTCGTGCTTGCCAGGCTACTCTGAACCGTCGCTCTTCAGCAGCCAAGGAGCTACCGCCGCAGCCCTCGCCGCTGACAGCAGCATGCAGCACCTTACATGCTTACCCTCAAGGTCCCTCTACGGGCTCCTTTGTAGCTTAAAAGTACTACCAAGGTTAAAAAAAAGTTTTAAGGGCGTCTCTGAGGGTTTAGGGTAAAGCTCTAAAGGACACCCCAAAGTTCGAACCACGTTTGGGCCCTGAAGCCCCAAGGTACCGGTCCCTAAAAGTTGAGGAAGTGCTAATGCTACTCCTAAACCCTACACCCTGCTCCATCTAAATCCCTAAATCCCACACCCTACCTAGACCCCAAAGAACCTACCTTTTTCTGGACTTATAGAAGGAAATCATATTAAAAAGAACCCTAAAAAGTAGCTCCTTTGGGGTCCAGGTAACCCTAAATCTGATGCTCAGTCGAAACTCGAGGCCCCCAGAAGCAGTGTTTGGGTTTAGGGTTTAGGGTTTAGGGTTTAGGGTTTAGGGTTTAGGGTTTAGGGTTTAGGGTTTAGGGTTTAGGGGTGTTACAGTACCACAACTCCCTGCACCGTTGAGCATACTTCAAGACAAGGGAGTCATCCTGCTGTCTAGCCTTTCTAATGTAGGGGCCTTAATACTTAGAATACGGTTTGGGGGGCTTCCTTATTATGATTATAGTATAGTATACCCCAAACCCCGTTCTAATTGTTAAGGCGGCTACATTATAGGTTTACGGCTTACGGGCTTAAGGCTTACCGTAGGGTCCCGCCTCTCTGAAGGGTACGCACGACCAGTTTGAATGTAACGTGTTGGTTGCTGGCGCTGCCAGCATACACCCCAAGCCTAAACCTAAATTAAAGGAAACTACAAGCTTCTATAAGGTATATAGACCTTCTATAAGGCTCCTATAACGGTAACTACCCACCTGAAAATGTCCTAGACTAAACCCTAAACGCTAAGCCCTCTTCCCGAAACCCCAAGTGTAGCATCCCTGGGGAGACCCCCGAATGTGGGTCCCGATGCTGATGTAGTCTGCCCGGCAAACCATGCTCTGAATCCCAAACCCGTTTAGGGTTTAGGGTTTAGGGTTTGGGGCCAAGTCCTAAACCCTAGATACAATAATGATTATGCCATGCAGCCTCAGTGGTTAGAGTATGGTCTTGGAGCAGAATATAACAACTTTCTCAAGCACCTTAAGGATCATGGTTAATTGCTGATTATTCAGCCGATTTTTGATTGCTAAATGCTAACCCTTACTATGAGCTTTACCCTATCACCGGCCATGCAGGTTCCGCAGATGTGCAGGACAAGCAGCGTCAAACTGCGGTTTCTCATCGATGATCACCTGCAGGGTTTAGGGTTTAGGGTTTTGGGGTTGAGGGTTTAGTGTTGAGGGTTATTGGCCTGCCTGTTTATCCATGGACGGAATACAGGAAAAGAAAAGCCTAAACTCCTAAAGCCACTACCTCGGGGACCGAAAAAGGGCGCTAATCTAGAGAAGCACCGGTATGCCAGGTATGCCATCCATGTAGTGCCTCCGGAAAAAGACCTTTTTTGTGGGATATCAAGACCGGTCGAGACAGTCCTTTCCTGGGACACCGTTGTTCCCTCCTTTTCCGTAAGCCTCAGGAATCGACTTATAAACCACAAACGCCACAGTAGACTTACTTCCCAATAAGGCAGGGAAATAAAAGGTTTAACTTTCAGATTACTACTAAATTATAAGAACCCAAACAGTTAAAGGTTGAGTATGGGCTACTAAGTAGAGACTGTTGCAGTGCCCTTGAAGGAACCCTGACCCTACGCCCTAAACCGACACATGCCCATGAAAAACTGAGGTGCCGGCAGCAGCACTCAACTCGGCCCGTGCATCGAGCAGGTACTGCACGACATCTATGTGGCCTTAGTTTGGGCTTTGGGTGGCGGGTTGAACGTTTAGAGGTTTTAAGCTTTCTATGTGGCCTTACTTTGGGCTGCGGTTCTGGGGCCAGGGTTCGGAGTTGAAGGGCTTTAAGAGGTTAGGGTTTAGGGCTTATCGTTTCTATGCCCCTTCCTGTGGGCTTTGGTTTTCTTGCTCAGGGGCTTAGCGGTCGTTCGGCTGGTGGGGAGCGGGGCTGCCGGCTTTTGGCAAGTAGCCCGTCAAATTAAATGCTCGGGGTTATCTTAACTTCAAAATGTGTCACAATCTACCTTCCAAGTTCCCGTGCAGCTTCAAAACAACCTTAGCAAGTAATATAGGGGCCTTATATAATTAGCAAGTACTATAGGGGCCTTAATAATTAGAATAGGGTTTTAAGACCCAAAATACTATAGCTATAATGAGGAACACCCAAAATAGTATTGATTATTAGTTAGGCCCCTACGGTACCTTGAAGCTCCAAGTAGGAACTGCTTCTCCCGAAGATGAGCTCGTCGGCTTTGGTAACCTGGATCCTGTATGTATATACAACCCCTACTGTTGATGATAAAAAATCCTGCATTACGTTAAGGAACCTATGGGAATTATGGTATATTCCTTATTAAGGGGCATGCAGGATTTATATCATCAACCGTAGTAAGCCCTAAACCCGACACCCACCACCCTTAAACGCGTCAGAAACCCCTGAGGGCCCTACGTGAACCCAGAAGCACAGACCTTCCACCCTAAGCCCCACATCCTAAACCACGACTCCTAAACCCTACCTTTGCCTCAAAAACCAGCCTTTGTAAGGTTTTCGATATGGAAGCCATAGTAAAGACCCTCAAGAAGGTAGGTTGTTTCGGCTGAACCCCAAGTCCTACTCCCTGAACTCTGAACCCTAGACCCACCCTAAACGCTAGACCCGAAACCCTAAATCCTAAACCCTGAACCCTAAAACCCAAACCCTGAACCCTAAACCCTAAACCCTGAACCCTAAAACCCAAATCCTGAACCCTAAACCTTAAACCCTGCACTCTAAAACCCAAACCCTGAACCCTAAAACCCGGAACTAAGAGCCTGAGCCTCCGATCCCTCTAGGGATCCCCGCTTCGGCTGGCGCCCATGTGGATCGCTTCCGCGCTACCCTCCTTCGGGGGTTTGGGTTTCGGGTTTTCTGCAGTTTTCGGGCTTTATCGAGTTTGTAAGGTAGGGGCCTTGGTAATTAGAATAAGGTTTTGGGCTCTTTTATAGTACATTTTAACGGTAATATTGGTACTTATTTAAGCTTCGATATTATCGGGTTTAGGGTTTAGTAGAGCTCCTTTAGGCTTCTTGAAGCTGCCGGCTCTATACTGTCGCGGTTTGGGGTTTAGGGTTTCCGGTTAGAGATTGCTTGTTTGCGTAGTACTTTCATTTTTTGAAACAGGGTGCAGCGGTTTTCAGCGTCTCCTGTTCTATGAAGTTTAAAGGATGGTGCAGGGGCTTGCAGTGTTTAGGGATGTGGGATGGCATATGCAACGGTTTTCCGGGCCTTGGGGGATGCGGTAGTAGGGCTTAGTGTGCTTTAGGGGTGAGGACTTGGGGGCCTGATGGGAAACCAGGATTTACCCTAACCCTCCAGGTACCTACCATGTAGGGCCCTAGCGGCTTGGGTACCCTACCTAGAAGGTTAGGGTTAGGGTTTAGAGCTCTATGTCAAAACTGTAGAGTTAGGACTGGATATAGAACATTTGTGGGCTTTCTGGGTTAGCACGGAAGTCGTAGTGCCTTTGGTGTTTTCACAGGGTTCTGGATGCTCAAAATACAACCCGATACCACCACCTAACTTCCCTCAAAAGATCTGGAAACTTCAGAAAATAAAAGACAATAAGCGACTTTGGGGGGTAAGTCGAAGGATCTTTCATATAGCAGATTAATATGGACTCGCCTATCCAAAATCCAGAACTCCTCTACTCGATGTCCCTCTGCGGTGGCTCGGTTATGTCTTGCTACTTGCCCAGTTCGACCCCTGACAGCAAACTTGTCCAACCCCCTAAGGGTCCAAGTACCTACTAGCCATGTACGCTCCCAAATAGTAGCCTACATACCTACTACCCGAAAACTACGTACCCAATTATTGGTTCCAAAACCCTAAACCCTAAACCCTAAACCCTTAGGGAACGGACCATCCGCTCTTGTGCGACCTTTTACTGTTGCACACTCGAAACTGAGAAGTTTTCGCTATCCTAACCCTCCAGGTACCTACTATATAAGGCCCTGGGGGCTCTAGTACCCTATATAGTCATACGATCCCATCTCCTCGCCAGCATCTGTCGTGAATGTGCACTTTGACCTCAACACGGAGCAGCATAAAGGGTGATACTTTCGCATCAGCAGAGCGTTGAGAGGTAGGCTTGGGGCCACAAGCCTATATGCCCCAAGCCGGAAACCTTAAATGCCATGAAGCGACGGCAATTGAAATCCCTAATCCCAGCTCCGGCAAAACGTCCCAAAACTCTAAAGCCTAAACCAATCCCAACTCCTTTCCTCAAAGAAAAGCCCTAAACCTTCGAGACCTTTGCAACCTTGCGGGCATCTTCTACCCTTTTGTAAAGAGGCTCAGGGCTTCGGGTTTAGGGTTTAGGTGCTACTTTCACTCAAATTGCACGCTTTTGTTTTTGGGAAGGTTTCCTTTCCACGGGTTCCTTTCCGCTCGATGCGGCACCCGATGTCTACATACACAGTCAAGTCAAATTGTGTCGATAATTAGATAGCTTAAGGGCTTATGTGCACGCGCGCATATATACATTGTACATCTACAGAGAAAGATAAATACATAAACATATAAAAAACAATATATATATATATATATGTTATATATATATATATATATGTGTAGAGAAAGGGAGAGAGACGTATACAGAGATAAACACACACACACACAAATGCACGTCCCACATGATATGAGCATGCCAGGGAGACATCCGATTGAGCTCATACCAGTAGCATACACGAACCCTGCTGGGGTATTGGTTTATGTAGGGGCATTCGCTGAAATCCAGCTGAAACCCTAAACCCTAAAACCCTTAAGTTCTGAACCCTGCATTCCAGCAGGGACCAAGCGAAATTCCGAATAAAGGGGCGTTGCATAATCCCCTTCCTTACACATAAACGTGCTTCAGCTGCGTACAAGGGTTAACAGAACAGTCCAGATGTCTGTCCACCTAAACACCAAACCCCTAAGCCCTGAAACCACAAGCCTTAAACCCCAGAAACCCCTAAACCCCAAAGTCTACATGGGTCAGGTTGTAGAGTCGAGGTGCCCAAACCCTAAACCCTAAACCCGTCACCCCCAATGTAGGGGCCTAAATAAATACCAATACTATTGTGTTGGGTCCCTTATTATACTTATAATCGAATTTACCTCATAAACCTATTCTAATTATCAAGGCCCCTATATTAAACCTACCAGACTGGGGAGCGACACCTCACGATTGCTAGCTTGTCCGGCTTCCCCTCGATCAAAGCCTGCAGAGATGGCTAAGGGCTTAGGGTGTAGGGTTTAGGGCTTAGGGTGCATGGGGTGTAGGGTTTAGGGTGTAGGGTTTAGGGTTTCGGGTTTAGGGTTTAGGATTTAGGGTTTCGGGTTTGGGGTTAGGTTTTGCAACAGTAGGTACTGTGTAATTACATGAAAACGTAGAGGATGCAAACCCCTGGAACCTGGTGACCCCTATCCGAGGTGAAGGAGCCGTGAATCTAAGCCGAATTACATTAAAGAAAAGTACGCACCCAAAACCTAAACCTTATAGTAGCCCTGCCCTCCGCTTCAACCAAAAAAGCAGCCTAACTTTGAACAAACCCTGAGGGTCCATGTACCCAAAGAGTATATACTTTGGTCTTAAAGTAGTCCCTATCTGATATAGATACTTTGTGGCCACAGTATATACCATTTGGGCACATGGACCCTTAGGGACAGTAACAGACTTCCACCCTTAGACAAGCACTTGCTCCTAGACTTCTTAACTGACTTGCAGAATCTCCTGGGGGACTAATGGTAAACACCTGGGGTTGTACAGGGAATCGAGTACCCCAAAACGGCTAAAGGCTACTTAGCTTGCTCTACCCTACATTGCTACATAAACCGGCAACAGAGGCCGAGGGTTTGTTACCTAGGCTATTCTACCCTAATCCGGCAACATAGCCGGCGGTTTGTTCTGTGTTCTAGCGCTTCTCCCCTGAACCACAAACCCCTTGCCTAGAACGCTTCTGTTGCTTGGTACTTTGAAAGGATGAAGCTCCCATCTGACCAAGTCGAATCGTATTCCAAACGCATGTTCGGGAGAAGGTGGCAGGGTTTTGGCGTTTCGGGTGAATGTAGCTGGGTAGTTCTCTAAATCAGGGTCCCGTTTTAGATCCCAAATATAGTACGGCACCCTTATAAAACAGGAGCCTAAAAGGGATCCTAATTTATGGAACTACCCATCTCGCATCTGTGGTTCGGTCTCTCCTCCCTCCTAGCGCGCAGAACTTGAACCGGAACCCGATCTTAAACTGAGAAGCTTAGGGCCCGGCCCGACCCTAAACCCTAAACCCCTAAACCCTAAACCCCTAAACCCTAAACCCTAAACCCCTAAACCCCTAAACCCCTAAAACCCTAAACCCCTAAAAACCCCTAAGCAGCCGAGGATTTGGGGCTTCGGCCAGGGCGAGTCTGAATCAAACGATTGCAGTTTTTTTGTTGTACAGAAGCCTGTCGGGTGGAGGGTTTAGGGCCTTTAGGGTTTGGGGGCTTGGGGTTTAGGGTTTAGGGCTTAGGGTTTAGGGTTTAGGGTTTAGGGTTTAGGGTTTAGGGTTTGGGGGCTTGGGGTTTAGGGCTTCGGGGGTTTAGGGCTTTACGGCTTCATTGATTTAGAGTTTCAGGATTTCGGGCTTGGGGCTTTGAGGGGTTTGGGGGTTCAGGGTTTAAGGGATTAAGGTTCGGGATCTGGGATGCACACGGTTGCCCCTCCACCCCATGGACCCCGAGCCCTCGAAAAGGCCACTACCCGGCCTTCACTTTGTCTAAGTTGCCATGGAGGGCGGCGTCATGGAGAGGGCCACCATGACATCGGTACCCGTTCCAACGGAAGGTGCCCTGACAGACTTGTGGAATCCAGGGGAGACGAACTTACGGCACCAAACTTGAAAACCCCAAAACGAATCCATCCTTTATCAACCTGTTTTACATGATACTGTGCAGTCTGGTTGGGTCCTGATGGATATATAAAACCCAGACCCTAAACCCCAACCGTCTTGAAGCTGGGAAGGGGAAAGGATGCATGATTCGACCCTCGACCTCTAAACCCTAAACCCTAAACCCTAAACCCAACTCTCCTTTTGGAGCGCTGGCCCGGGACCAGAACCCTAGAACCCGACTCCCTACCTACATTAATCCACCCCAAGACCTACCTTCTTTCGCGTTCTATATCAAGAAACCGTAACAGGGGACCAACCACCTAAACCCTATAGGGTTTAGGGTTTATAAATAGGGTTTAGGGTTTAAACCCTAAACCCTAATCCTCAGCCCTGAGGGGGTTGAAGTAATCCCTACTCATCCCGAGACTCATGTGAGGCCCTGCCACGCATTTTGGAGACAAGATGTTGAGACCGGCTTCTCACCGGACGATTAGCGCTTAGGGTTCAGGGTTTGGGGTTTTAGAGTTCAGGGTATAGTTACCCAATTAAACTCAACCCGAACCCTGTGCCACAATTTATGGTTTATAGAGTTTAGGGTTTAGATAAACTCAACCCGAAACCTGAGAAACATCACACCCTAAACCCTAAACCCTTATAATATACACCCTAAACCCTACACCCTAAACCCTTATATAAACCCTAAACCCTGCACCCTGAACCCTTATGTAAAGCCTAAACCCTACACCCTAAACCTTTATATAAACCCTAAACCCTACACCCTGAACCCTTATATAACCCTAAACCCTACACCCTAAACCCTTATATAAACCCTAAACCCTACACCCTGAACCCTTATATAACCCTAAACCCTACACCCTAAACCCCGAACAGCAAAAGGTTTCGAGGATTGGGTTTCTCCTGCTGCAGGAGCCCGGGAAGCCAGGGACCCTACTGGGCACTCCTCCCTTGCAATGTAGGATTGCAGTAGCCACCTAAACCCCAAACCCTTGAAACCCTAAACCCAAAACCCCTAAACCCCTAAACCCTTAAAACCCTGAACCCCCTAAACTTTAAACCCCTAAGCCCCGTTAAAGCCTAAACCCTAAACTGGAGGAGCATAGGGCTTCAGGCTATGTTTGGTGGGCTTTATTGAGGGTGAGGCTTTAGAGCTGTAGTTTCGGGCGTCGGGGGCTCGGATCTTCGGGTCTGGCTGTCACGTTTACGCCGGCAAACGGCAAAGGCGGCTTCCGAAAACTTTAGGGTTTAGGGTTTAAGGTTTAGATTTTTCTTTTAAGTGCAATGGAGCGGACTTTACGACCGGGTTTAGGGTTTAGGGTTTAGGGGAAAACGAGGGGCCCGATCTGGATAATCTTTACATTAAGGATCCAACCATGTGTGATCCGTGTTGGGGGGGTGGGGGGGGGGTTTCCCAGTTGGGGAACCTGCCATATTGATGCTATCACCATACAGGGCTTGTCACAGAAAAAAACGCCGAGGCTACAACCCCAAATCCGCAATCCACAAACCATGAAGCCGAAAGCAACCATACCTTAGGTTTAGGGCCTATAGGGTTTAGGGTTTAGGCTGCCGACCACGATAGATGATCTCATGGAGTCCTTGCAGTGAAGCACATGGCACATCGCGACTACAGCATGTGTCTCAAGACACATAGTTGCTCACGGTAAAGCCGTGAACAAGACCTTCTCGATGGAAGGCCCAGCACCATGTTTAGGGATCGGAGGTAGGGGTTCGGGTTTCAGGATTAGGCAGCTTCCTCCGTAATCCCATCATGAACAAAAAACAGAGCCAAAGTCTTATGATGGTTAACACTTGGACTCTTAGGGGAAGGTTGCCCATGTTCCCCAGATTCAGCCTCAATAAGGATCCCGCAAGGCAGAAGGGTTAACAGATACTGTGGGGACCGTTTAAGTTGAAGGCATCTTCGAGTAAGGGGTCCGGGGGGGGGGGGGGGGAATAGACCTCAGGAGTCCCTGTTCTGCCTAGTGCTCACCAAGCCTCCCTAATTACGGTCCCCTTAGGTTTAGGTTCCCTGGTACCCCCCTCCCGCCCTTGAACCACCCTCCCTTACTGATCTAAGTGTGACTCCATCATCGGGTTGAAGCCCACGTTGACAGATCCAATCCCTCTCTATGATTTGATCTATAATACCTGGTCATGAGGGGTTGTGTTAACGGCTCTATCCTGGTTTCACAAGGCTTGATAGGCTTTACCGAGGCCCTCGAACGTAGTTTACCAGCAGTGTGGGGCCTTCGGTTATGGGCTGGGCGTACCAGACCCTCGCCATATCTCGCCATCAAAAGGAGCATGCAGACTCGGCTAAGGCATTAAAACCCCAAACCCTAAACNNNGGGTTTAGGGTTTAGGGCATGCCTGCCTCGTCTGACTCAGGGCCAGCATTGGTCATCGGAATGTAAGCCATCGCCCCAGCCTGCAGCATGCTTGCAACATCGAGCCTGTGGGGCTTAGGGATTCAAGATGACAAACTCCCCTGAATGGAAACCTGCATTGCTACTATCCTGGGTCCTATGGACCCTTGGGGTATTTGTAATTAGGCCATGAGCTGGTGCTCTTAGTTGAATGGTGCGCTTCAGGTTTACATGCGTTGTGATGCCAAGCTGCGCTCCGGCTTTTATATTATGTAAATAAAAATTCATTTGTGTGTCTGTGTGTCTGTCTGT